>JAULKK010277578.1:0-14736 GCA_032355705.1 Rubia peregrina
CATTCGGTTTATTTGGTTCAAACCGAATTCAAATCAAAAACCGAATTTCAAATTCGGTTCGGGTAGGCCTAGGCGGGATTAGGCGGGGATTAGTCGGGCCTAGGCAGGATTAGGCGGCCCAAACACCTAATCGGACCGCCTAGGCCCTATGCACGGCGGACAGGCACCGCCTAGCGCCTAGGCGGGGCCGTTTAGAACACTGGATATGGTGTATTAAAATAAAAAATTTATGGTTTTTTTCTCAAGAAAATGGGACAAAATTGTAAATGGGGCCAAATAGGTCGATTTGGGTCAAAATCCGACACGATCCATTTTGACCCGACCCACTTGATCCAAATGAGACATTAACTCAACCTGACCCATATGGGTCGGGCAAAATGGGTCAGGTCGGGTCGGGCAATTTGAACATCCCTAGGCATAGATGTGGTGTTGAAGGTCGGTTGAAACTCTAGTGTGTAGAAAGCTCAATTCGGTGAATACAAACTATCACAAGAAGACCCGTTCTCATATTATTCATTGGGCCAGACCATGTACCCACCAAAGGATGATCCGTTTTGACTGCGGCCCAAAACCCATCACCACTACTGAACAAACTATTTGGATGACTGAGCGTGGCCAGATATCATTTGTCAAGAGTCGTCTGTTGCATCATGCCGTTTTTCCACCGTGGCCCCCAAGAGGCTGTCGTGGCTACGATCAGTCTCAACGGGTATTATTTTGGACGATGAGGCTACGCATGAAGTGTGGATATATTCTTATGGGATGGGTTGAAAGAAAGAAATATTCAGACATTGGATATACTTTTAGGCTCGATTTTAGTGAGGGGCGAGGTGGGGGAATTAATGATAATATATAAAAGGTTTATTTAATATAATATGAATAGCACCAAAGGTGCAGCTTAATCAATGTCACATTGATATTTAATTAATGAGACATACCATCAATCATGATGATTACAATATATAGAGATACAAATTAAAGTCTAATAGGAATAAAATTTTAAAGTCTATAAGAAAATTATAATCTATAATCTAACCTACAAGGAAACCTAACCATATAAATAAACTACCATCGATAACTTTTTCTACAGGGAATTTTTTTTTCTATTTCCTTATAACCCTCCCTCAAGTTGGAGCATGTGAACAATAATGCCCAACTTGCAAAGAAGATTCTGAAATTTCTAATCCTTAAGAGTTTTGGAGGAAAAAAAACTCCATAGAACGGGATTAACCTTCAGTAGTCGTAGAAGTAGCAACAACAGTAACAATAACAACGATAGAGCAGTATTCAACTTCATTAGCATTAGTAGCAGTGGTAGAGTAGTATTCAACTTCATTAGCAGTAGTAGAAGCGGTAGAGTAGTATTCAACTTCATTAGCAGTAGTAGCAGCGGTAGAGCAATATTCAATTTCAGTAAGAGCGATATTTGTAGAAGACCATGAACATGATCGATTGGTGAACAACAACAGCGAGCGGTGGAGATTCTTGCGGTGACGGCAACAACTAAGAGTGATGACAACTGCAGGAAAGACGCGCGGCATTGGTAGAAAGACATTCAATCTTCAGATAAAACCTCTAAATTAGAATAGTTAACATAATATCAAAACACTAAAAGAAACATCAATTTAGAAAATTTAAATATTAAATGAAAGCACTAAAAACGCATCACATTAAGACATCTAAACATAAAATAAAATACTAAATCACTAAAAAAAATAAAAACATTAAAAATGCACATTAATTTTAAAGCTTCAAAGTGCATGCCAAAATGTGATACTGATATATAAAAACTAAACATCAGTATTAAAATTCTAAAAATAATTCAAAAACTGAAATATCAAGGCATACATTAAATAAAATCTAATATTAAAAAATTGCATGCTGAAAAGATATCACATCAAAATAATGTTAAAAATTATCGATATTAATGTTAAAAATCGCACACTGAAAAGGCATCAATATAGAGTCAAAATTAATAATATTACAAAATAGAGTCAAAATGTTTAAGCGTCAAACAATTTACATATAAATACGGAGTACAAGCTTTTACACCAAAAAAATAATTAAAATTTCACTTTCAAACATATGATTTTAGTGTAAAATATTTCAGAAAAAAAACATCACAAGTTGTTATTGAAATATCAAATACTGAAATTAAAATAAAATTTAATACTAAAACGTGCGCATCGCACGGGAATGGTAGAGAATTTCTAACCCATGAATTTTTCTACTCAAATTATTAACCCACGAGATTTTTATGATCCAAAATCACTAATTTGACATTTATTAACACCCAATATCGTTAAAAAATGTATTTGCACTGAAATCCTCTTAATTTCTCAAACTTTTCATAAATTTTATTTGAAACGTCATCCTTCTATCATACTTGTAATTTCTTATATACTTTTAAAACTCTATTTTAACGTAGTCTCACTAAGGCCTAGTTCATCAAAATTTATTTTTGCATAACTGAAATAAGTGAATTAAAAATAAATATATTAAAATAATAATAATAATAATGTGATTAAATAAAGCTAAATTTTATCAAATCAAATTTATACTAAATGAATTGAAATACAGATAAAATTGAGAGAACGAGCCTGATAAAATATCATCTAGCACAAAATTTTGTCCAATGATTAATACGTACGTTCACTAGTGTAATGGGGAAATTAAAGGCGGTTATATCAAACTATTAAAGGCATTTTAAATGTGCCTTCTCGGCCCTTCCTTCAATTGTCAACCAATAGAAGGTGGTTACAAAAATCTCCTTTAAAATCGCCAACGAAGGCGGTTAAAAACCGCCTTTAAGGAGACACTAAAACCACCTTCAATTGTTTCCAAGTTCAGAAAAATTCAGCATCATTCGTACCATGAATACTCTTTCCAAACTCAGAAACAATGCATTTCCGGACTCGGAAATGGCAAATACGCTCTTGTGTAATACCTTCTATGTTTACGAAATCTTGTCTACTTTCCGTTCCCATTCTGTAAAACAATTGCCACAATTTAGTCTTCCGAGTTTGGAATTCCTTCGTACATTATGTTTCCGAGCTCGTAAATTGTAATTGTGACTATGTGACATAGATTGAAAAGTTTCTGAATTTGGAAATATATTTTGGCCTTTTGGTCGATACATAGTTCTAGTTCAGTTCTCCGGCGCTAAAAAAAACACAGTAACAAATACAGAACAATACATGATAGTGTCTTTCATGTTCACAAAAATTTATAGATAACGCTAACCAAACAATAATCTATAGATATGAATAGGAAACACTAGGAATCTATTCCAATAGTCTTAAGCTACATTATATTTCCAATTTGTTGTTTTACCAATATCTGGATTTTCTTGAGATGCTGGCCGATTTAGTATGAGATGTCGAGCCAACTTATTCTGAACAATGTTGATATCATTTAGGGAGTGGGGCTTCGATTCCTTCAAGAAAATCTGTCAATAACTACTTAGTAGCAAATACACGAAAGTTTAGTTACATTGCTTGCTAGAAACAATTGTACATGTACCTTGTCAATTTGAAGTAAGTCATCTTTGACCTCTTGAATGCTCTCAATCGCATATATCATGACGCAATATTCGCACTCCCAAGTTTGCGCTTACTTCTTGTACTGATTGAAATTAACATGAAATCCATAATTAAATCACAATATCCATTAAGTATTGTTAATTGAAAAATTAATGTTCATAGTCCACCTTGATTTCGACCACCTCTAAATTACATTTATTTTGGTCAATATTGTCCTTCAACACCAATTTTGAAATCTTGACAAATGCATCTGAAGGTTGGAAGTGCAGGGGATCCATCCAATACACGCGGTTGTCGATGGGGACAATCAAAATCAGCCTCCAATGGTCCCTATAAAAGAAAATGTAAATTATCAACGAAACTAGTGTTTTTTTGCCGGTAATGTAATTGTAAACACTTAGTATAACCTTCCAATGTTTGGCGCAATGAAAAGCTTCTTATCCTTTCGCCCCAGGCTCTTGCAAATGTAGTCGACCCTCTCCTTTACAACCAATTCTTGAATCGACACTGGGCACATGTACCTAATCCATCATTTCTTTTTATTATTGATAAAATACATGTACCTATGAAATGTCATTTGTTTTATGGTGTATTGAAGTAAACGTAATAGTGTATCCAACTAAAATTTATAGAATTAACTCACAAGGTATAGATCGACATGATCGTTTGATTGACTTGCTAACATCTACAAAGATCTTCAAAATCACTCCAAAACACCATGATCTCCCGTTTGTATCCGAAAACACAATCATTTCCCAAGAATGAGTATGTTGAGTTTCGGTCATGTGGTTTAGACAATTGGGTTGTAGCCAATCGTACAGTACACACACAAAGTGTGGTGAGTCGCAGAGGACTTTTGCTCTTGTAATTGGAGGTCTAACCTTCATGGGTATTGTCGGGACCAATTTAGTTGTTGGTTTGATGGGTCTTGGTGTTGTTTTCACCGGTTTAGGTGATGCAGACCGTGTTTCCTTCAAGTGTTGATCTGTTACAGGATCGGCATAAATAAGTCTGCAAGTCCAAAGTAGAAACATCCCTCATGAGGGACCAACCTTCTTGCATTTTCCGTTTGCGATTAGCAAAGGGGCGCCCAACACCAACGGATCCCCCAACAAGATCCCTCAGCAATAGGCATAGAGTGATGGTGTTTCATCATATGATGCAAAACTCCATTGGCCACATGTAGTGGTTGACCACCTATGCCTTGGTCAATAAATAGCTCACATGAGAGTGGTTTCTATATATTTTCCCACCACACTATATGTTAATGTACAAATTTATTATATTTCTAGAATCACAAGGGAAATACAAGTAAATATATAACTTATTATCGGCAAATTGTAAGTTATTTTGAACATTTTTGGGTTTGAACAATTGTCGACCGATTCTTGCAACTAGCTTCTTTTGAACAATAGACTCTCGATTCACCTCAATATCCCCGGGGAAATGACGTGGCCCCCTACTTTACGGGGTCCAATCGGACGTCAAATCATCTAAGTTGTTCTGTGTTGGATCAACCTATGAAGAATGATGTCTTGTTGCTCAATTCGTTTGTCTTGAAGAAGAGTTTTTTTATAAGGACATGGACTCTGAAGGGTTCTAAGCAATCATAGGACCTCACAATGCCGAATGCTTCTCGTTGGGTAATGAATGATCCCACACCCCTAGCCCCGGGTTGTCAGGTTTCTCAGTAGCTTCACAAAGGATGTTGTGCTTATCGTTCAGAATGAATTATCCTCGTAATTGATCATTTTTAACTTTTTCCTGCATATAGTTGAAGGTAAATTATAATACAATATTAAGAAAAACGTTTAGAAAATGGAAATCTATTCTATCAAATTTTTGCTTACAATTCTTTCTGCAATCTTTTTTTCTTAATCTTTCACATAAACTCCGCCCTCGTTTTGTCACCCTTTGAGGAATAGATCGTGCCTTTCAATGTCATCTGAATTAATTGGTTGCACAGAAACAATTTCCTCATCTTCGGTCATCCCACCCTATATTGCATTTTGCGCATCATCTTCAAAATGTTGTTTAACTAGGTCAATTGATGCCAAAGCATAACCCCCATGGCTCAATCGGTGAGGAATTTTATTCTTTGCGGAAATGTGTTATTTTTCTTCCCTCGTACCCTAAGTTACTAAGTTAGAATTATGTAATCACTGTAGACATGATAATCTAAACTCATCAATATAAAGAAATTGTTATTACTAACATTATCCTTGTTCTCCATTGTCCTTCTTTTGTGGATCTCTCAACTGTCTGGTTGAATATGAGTGTAAGTTATCCACGGGTGATCACCCCTCTTATAACTAAAAATGAAGTCCCTTGCCAAAGTGTATTTATGTTGACACCAACTCTTTGACATCATCAACATAGCATTCCTCCTCAAATAATCCATGTCCGATGATTCGATGTTGAATAGCCTCTGTGATGATTTTAATCTCCTCAAGGTCAATCATGGAGACTCGTTTATAATAGGGGACAAAAATTTGGAAATAACAAATCACTAAATCTACCTTGCATTCCATCCATAAATTGGCTTTGTATTCTTTGGGAACTTCATGCCGACTATCGGAGTGGATGTCCACCCTTGTTCTACCCAACCTTCGCCACCCAACTTGACCATTTTGCTCATTGGGCTGATACACACGCCTTAGACTTATTGACTATCAACGGGGTTGACTCTTTCCTAGTCATTCTACATTCTAGGGTTCTACAATGAGTTCGGGCTAATCATACTTCCTCGGATCCATCATCATCACCCTTATCCTCATCCATACCATGGTTCGATGAAGGTGAATTTTTATTCTGGTATAGTGAGACTTGATCACGAGTCCTTTTCGTAGTGATTGTCATTTTGTATGCTATATTAACAAACATATCATATTATTGGTCACAATTATTTCAAGGAAATAAAATGTATACTTTTACCCTAATGGAATGAAATGTATAATGCATAAAACAATTCTTTTAATTTTAAATTGCAACTAATGAACACAAACCCTCACTTGCTTTAATAAATACCTCACTCTTTTTATTAGATAACTATCACCTAAACAAAAAAAACCTAAATGGATGCCATAATTAATGTTAGCCCATCATTTCCCAACCAAAACCCTAATCCATATACAAATGAACTAGAATAGCCTACCCACATAACATAGAACTCTTAAATATATATAAAACTATTGTAGAAAATCTAATGGAAGCCACGAAAAACCCAAGGGTTTTTGGCCATGCAATGTAAGACATTTGTTGCTCCTCATTAGAAGAAAAACCTTGTCCTCAACCAAAGGATAGCCCTTATGCACCATAATATCATCAACTTGAAAGGAAAATTTCCAAAAATATAGTAAAATTAAAAGTTTGGGTAAATGAATTTGAATAGATGAAACTATGGATGAAAAACTAGAAAAAAAACATACCTTGTATGATTTGAAGAATAAATGTTGGTGTTTAGATGAGGAATAATTGAGGTGCATGTTTGGGGTTTTTGGGAGGAGAAAAACTTGGGAAATTTGCGGTGGAATTTGAAATGGGCATTGAATGCCCATTTGAAACCCTTTTGACCGTATTGTTTTCCCATTTTAAGGCTTTTTCGAGTTTGGAAACCCTGCAACAATAGATTTTGAACTCGTAAACTGATCTTGACTTTTGAAAATAAGCACAGAGCTAGTTCGGAAATAGCTACAGTATATATATAAAAGGGGGCAGATTTATCAAACCCCAAAAATTCCCAAACCCTCAATCTCAAATCCTCACTACCAATTCCCCAGTTCAAGAATTTCTACCACCAAACACGAAGCATGAGCCAAAATAGCAAGGCGTCTAAGTCAAAGATGAGCGACCAGAGCCATTGCCCCTTCATGAAGATCAGAAAATTGAAGAATTCTTCAATGAGAAATCCAAGGAAAGGTATGTGGATTTTTCGAAGAGAAAAGTGATTAATTCGAAGAGCATATTAGAGTCGAACATAGATGGATTAGGGTTCGATTATTTGCTAGCCCATTTTAAAACACAATATCTAGCGAAACTACTTTGCATTGGGGAACTCATACATGTTGATGAGGTGATATAATTTTACCCTAATTTGGGTCAAAGTAGTAATGATCGCAACATAACTAAGGTGAATGGGAAAGTAGTCACTATGACTAATATAACATAAATGATGTCGTAGGATGCCCCTACACAGTCCCAGAAAAATGAGACCCGATGATCCTCAAGGTCTCCTAGAAATTTAGCACACCCATTGTTGCCCGGGAGTGAGCGAAGAGACCCTCTTATTCCCGTTTCCATGGAAAATAAATATTTTAAGAGATCTGGTAGTTGTACGGGTAAAGCAGAATCTTATGGCATTAGTGTTACCGTCTAGTAATGCATAGTCTATAAGTAGATTTGCTTGAATGTCTTGCCAACATGTGGCCACACTTGCAAGCTGACGATTGGAAACTTGATGCTCTTCTACTATGTCATGGAGGGAATAAAAATTAACCCGGGGTTCACCATAATCTCTTTCATGCTCAAAGGTGCCAACACGAAGAAGAAGGACCCCCCCTATGGTGGTTTGATCACTGCCATGCTGAAGAATGCGGGAGTGCAAGAAGTGGACAGACCCCTTTGAACGGAACATTATGATCAAGCGTGGTTCCAACATAAATAACTTCAGCTTGGCTTTCATGGGAAATGGGAGCATAGGGTCGTACCTGGTCAAGAAGCCAAAGGTGCGAAGAGGGCTCACGAGGTGGAATTCGATAAAGTTGAGGCATCAAGCTCCAGTGAGTATTCCAAAGTGATTTGAACTTATTTAATTAAAATTAATTTATACACTATGTTTGAATTTGATTTTCATTATTTAATTAAAATTAAAATGTTCTGATTGGATGACTAAGTATGTCACAAATTCATGGTTTTAGAAATTGGTTTTGAAATAATTGCTAAAATTCTCATTTTGTTGAAATTCACGGTTGTACATAATAAGTATTTGATTTTTTCCATCACCAATCATCTTATATTTAGAGTGAAATTAATCAGTGTTGTGTATGTGTTTTATTTTTAGGCACACAAGATATGAAATCAAAGTATTTTTGGTTTTTGACCATAAGGACGGATGCAATTCCGAGCTCGGAAAGTAGATGGTAAAACTTTACCATTACCCAAGACAACTTTCCGAGCTCGGAAAATTTGGCAACTATTTCCTGATGAAGGCAAGATAATCTTTCTGAACTGAGAAAGTGAGTTTCCGAGCTCGTAGCCTAATTCTGGACCTACAATGGAAATGAAAAATAAAGCAAAAAATTCAGCAAAAATAATTTCCTCATTCAGAATCTGTTCGTGGCCTTTTCTGAAGAGCCAATTGTAGGGTTTCCGAACTCGGAAACCTTTGTCAGCATACAAAAATGCAAATAGAAAAATCACTTCACATTCCAACCCCAAATCTCAAAACTTTAACCAATCCTTGCGAATTTGCAAACTCGATTTCCATTACAACACTCCACAAACCCCCAATTTAGACTCAGGCAAGAGGATGAGCATCCAAGAGTGCAAACCCTAAGTCTCGATCCACCGGTAGCACGTCAATACAAGGTTTGTCTGACCCTTTGCACATAAACGTTATGAAGATTTGTGTGAAAAGGGGAAACTATTATATTTCTATATTGTCAATTTTAGTGAAAATCTTGGAATAGTACCCCTTATTAATTTTAAGGATCAACATGTAAAGAAGTTTCTTTCTTGTAAATAGAGCGCATATTTTAATTTAATATGACAATTTTATGAAAATTTGCGAGAAGTTACAAACGGGATTATGAGACAAGGATATGGGGCATCAACATTCGGATTAGCCAATGGTCTTTAAATAAGTTGTTAGAATGCCCTTACAACCACCAAGTTTTCCCCGAGGATTTAGATGGCCCTTTGGATGATGTTTACCGTAGGTAGAAGTGGTCGTTGAATAGTGATTACCCTTATGTTGACTTTGTGGGATGTAGCGTGAAATACTTTGGACGTGATAAGAGGGAATTATGAAGGACTGGATCTTTTGATCTAGTAGACTCGCCTATTGACCTATGTATAGCCTATAGCATTGTTGTTAGAACTCTCGTTCCCTCGGGTGGACACATCATCAATCCTAACTATCCCACACTCAACCTATTCTATATCATCATGGATGGTAGGAAAATAAATCCGGGGGTGACCATTTTTAAGTATATGTTGTACATTGCGACTTCGAAGAAGTTGATCAAAAGCCTACCTTATGGCAATGTGATCACATTGATCTTGAATAATGTTGAAGGCTTGGCTATTAATGGTGAGGAAAAAGACCAAAGTATTTTAATAAACCGTACTTCGAGAAGAAGGGTTGGGTTTTGTAGGATCGCAAGTGGTACCACAAGCGTTTGGAAGATTCCGAGGGTAACAAAATGCCACGATTTGAAGAGGGACCACATATTGAGCAAGTTTAGCCACATTTGATATGTACAACATTACATTCAAATTCATTCAATCTATTACTAATAACAATTGTTGTTCCATATAGGTACAGAAAAAGCTTACATGAAAGGCTTTAGGGATTGCTACAAGTGGATGCTCAAGGAATTTTGAGCGATGAAGGCAAAGATCAAAATCCTGGAGAAATCTCAAAGAGCTTATGAGCGACACCTTGCGTCAACCTCTCGTCCACGACTCAACAAATTGACATCAACGGTCGACCTTGAAGATGATGAAGAATGATTTTCAATGATGCAGGGGATTAGTGTATTTATGTTGACAAGTACTCTATTCTATGACGATTAGTTTTAGGTTCTACACTAAACTTATTATAATTTTCAGGAATTTATATAAATTGATTTCCATTTCTATATTTCAAATTTACTGAATTTTTATGAATTGCTTAATACTGTTGCAATAATTTTAGGAATACTTGAATTTTGGGACAAATTATACTATCCAAAGAAAACAAACAACATATGAGATAACAAACCTTAGGGTGGATCTATATTTCACTTATGTTTTCTCTTCCTTACCACCTTCTTTTCCTTTCTTCTTCTATGATTCATTTTCCCTCTAATGTCTACCCATGTACCTTCGTCGTGATTATTACGGCCAAAGAAACCGTATAGACTTGTATCATCCTCATGAAGTAAAATATCATCTTGTAATCCAACACTTGGAGTGTGCTGCCCAAATCCAATGATTTCCTCTAATTCATCATTGAAGACAAAAATGCGCCTTCCATGTACAACAATCTCTCACCTCGAATCAACCGGGTCCCTAACATAGAAAACCTGGTGCGCTTGAGATGCCAAAATGAAATGATCATCCTTCCATCCCACCCTACTTCTGGCCACAAAGGTGAATCCCAAACCCTCCTTGCGCTGACCTTTGTTAATATCCACCCACTTACATTTAAAAATAGAGACCCGCATCGTGACATAGTCAAGTTCCCAAATTTTAGAGATCGTCTTGAAGTAACATTTTTAGTGTGCATAGAATTCTCTTCACTGCCCCTTCCAACATGCAACGCTATGGAGACGAGTGACACTCCATTGCTCTAACTGACACTTCTATCATCAATTTATTTCATGGAAAACATGAAACTGTTGATGTCATAACCAAAATATGAAATAACGGTTCCCAATGGTCTGCGCGTCAACCATTTCACTTTCAAGGAATGTTTCCCAACAGCTACGTGATTCCTCAACCATGAAGCAAAAGGCCTAGAATGAAATTGGTGGACCTGAGCCTCATTGAAATGTGAGTGCACCACTCGTATGACATCCATATGAGCATCGATGTAGGGGACTACTTCTTCGTGATTTCGCAACACATAAAGGTGTGAAGCATTTAAATCTTCAGTAGAAGGACTAAAAAGTTACTCTGTCTTACCCCCACACCTTCCAACCTCCAATCATGTCTAGGGACACCAACAGATTCAAGTTCCTTCATATACTCCGTACAAAACTTGATGGCCTCTTTTATCACATGCCGCTGCACAATACTAGCATTTGGCTTGTACCAATTTTTCACAAAATGCTTGAATATTTTCATGTATCTCTCAAAAGGGTACATCCATCTTTAAAAAATAGGACCACGTTGCTTTATCTCTCGAGCCAAATGGACGCACAAGTGTACCATAATGTCAAAGAATGAGGGCGGGAATTACATTTCTATCCGTCATAGAAATTCAACAATCATTACTTGCAACCTATCCAATTGCAAAATACTAATACTTTTGCGACAAATTGACTTGAAAACAAACATACCTTCCTAATGCACAGTCTAACATGTGATGAAAATGAAGCTCGAATCGCAATGACATTCAATTCCTGCATGGAGCAACCAACTTCAACTCTTCCAGTGGCATACAAGTGCTAATGATGGACGAGTACGCACCTTGAACCTTCACCCTACTCAATGTATCACATAATGATTTCTTCTCCGACTGCGACATAAAGTAACATGCAAGGAGAAAATAACAGTCTTCCCCAGATGTGACTAGCCCCATATTCTTCCAACTTCCCACCTCAACCAAATCAAGTCTTGCTTTCAACCCGTTCTTTGTTTTACCAGAGGTATTTAACAACGTCCCAATCAAGGAATCACATACATTCTTCTCAATGTGCATGTCATCCAAACAATTTCTAACATCAAAATTCTTCCAATAATGTAGATTGAAAAAAAATTGAGCATTTCTTCCAACTACCATCACCAGCTGCTTTTCTTCTCTTCTTCCCGAAGTCATTGGGCAAGTTCTTCACATTATCGGAAACATGTGTACCACTCAGTGGCACGGGTTCTCCTCTAGCCCCCACTTTCCCATTAAACTATTTCTTCACCGACCGTCATGGGTGCCCCCCGGAAGAAAACCCATGTGTTCCCGATACACTGTTTTACAACCGTGTTTTAGTTGACAGAAATCAATATCTTATTCACATACGAGACAAGCTAGGTGGCTTTTCACAGAATACCCAGAAAAATTTCCATACGCATGGAAGTCATTGATGGTGCAAAATAACATAGCTTTCAAAGTGAAGAAATATTCAACCAAACCATCATACGTTCGAACACCTTCATTGAACAAAGTCAACAAATCCTCGACTAGTGGAGCAAGATACATATCAATATCATTACTCGGCTGCTTCGGGTCTGATATCATCAAAGACAACAAATCGTACTTGCGCTTCATAGTCAACCACGACGGAAGGTTGTAAATCACCAGGATAACATGCCAACTACTATGATTGCTGCTCTTATTACCAAATAGATTATACCGTCTATACACAACTCTAACCTCATATACCGGGATTCATTGCCAAACTCGGGGTATAGACCATCAAATTTATTCCATTACTCACCATCTGAAATATTTCTTATCAGATCATCCTCCGGTCGGGCCCTATCCACGTGCCAACGCAACTTTGCATCTTCCCTACACGAATAAAACTTCTTCAAATGAGGAATGATAGGGTGATACCATAACACTTTTTTCGGTGTTTAAAAAATTTGGATACAACTTCCACAGCCACAACAATTCCACTGCTCTTCAACCTATACCGAGACTCGCCGCAAACCCGACAATTTTCCCTATCTTTGTTTACTTCCCCCTGTACAACATACAATTGTTTGGGCATGCATGGGTTTTTTGGAGTTTCAAACCCATTGGGCATAGTATTTTTTTAGCAGCATAACACCTATTGGGCAATAGACTACCTTCAGGAAGCAAATCCGTAAACAACAGGAGAGTCTTAGTCAACGACTTGTCAGTCCATCCAAATTTCACTTTCAAATTCATTATCTGCAAGGTCGCACTCAAAACCATGTGTTTCGAACCCTTGTAAAGAGGCTTCCCTTTGCCATCTATGAATGCCTGTAAAGACTCGGGTTTGCCTTTGAACTCCCTTGCAATATCTTCAACTATTTCATCAAACTCGACATTGCCCTCTAATTCATCTCCCACCTTCGTGTTGGCCATTTGAATCATTTCTGAGAGACATCAATTACTTCCTCATGCTACCTAACACGTGTAGGTAGTTTGAAAACCCCTCCTTACGAGATGTTCCCGCATCTTCTTCCTCCCTAGATAGACATCATTTCTATAATCCTTACACGACATCGTGCTCATACCCCAACCTTTTTAGAAGCATCTTCAAATGCTAATAAAATAAATGATTCTACCAATGGCATGTAATCGGGAGATTTTCTAAGATCATTAGCAATGAGTTCATTTCAATGCATTATCCTAAAATTAAGTCAATTACAATTCAACCCATGACCATTCATTCAACAATACACAAATCCCATATCACAAATACTAATTTAATATATGTGTGTGTGTATCATCACCACCCTCAATATCTACCAAGACTATGAAGTAAATAATTCAAATACCTTTTCCAATGTAAAAATGACTTTGGGTTATGGAATCACTTCTTCATTAGTGGACAAAATTTGAAGGAAACCCTTCAATATTTTTGGACTTGGGGCGCATTCAATGGTTAGGGATAATTTTTTTTAATATATATACTGAGCTAGTTTCCGAGCTTGAAAATAAGCATCTTTACGTACAAAGCAACATCATACTTTCTGAACTCGGAAAATGCATTACAAACTTGGAAAGTCTATCTTGCCTTCAAGGCCAGGAGACCATGGAGTTTACGAGCTCAAAGATCAAGTCGTGCCCAGTTTCCGAGCTCAAAAAAGTAGATTTTTAAAAGCGGTTATGACTAACAGCCTTCTATTGATGCAATTTAAAAGCGGTTCTGACATCAACTTCCTTCCATTGGCCATATTTAAAGGCGGTTATGAAAAAACCACCTTCGTTTTAAAAATAACCGCCTTCAAAATATGGAGTTGGGTACGAACAACAGTTTCCGAGCTCGTTCCTGAAGGCGGTTTTAGGCGAGTTTTTGAAAATCGCCTTCCAATGCCGCCTTTAATAGAAGAGACTCTTTACTAGTGATCTGGAAATGAGTCCGTCTTATTTAGTGATCTTGCAATGAATCCGTCTTAATTAGTGAACTTTGTGGTGGACATAGCAATGTTATGATTTCTTGTCACTCGTCTTTTTTGAAGGATGGACAGATGAGCACCTGCGGAGACAATATCTTAAAATCTCAAGGCACATATTTTGATGGCTATAGCGGAGGACATAATCATTTCTATCATAATCATCAATCATTCATATAGTGCCGGG
>JAULKK010277589.1:0-14734 GCA_032355705.1 Rubia peregrina
TTCTCCTCCCCTATAAATACACAGGTCTGGTAAACCTTGAGGCATTCAATACACTCTTAATACAACGCTTATACTAAATTAAGCATCAGAGTGTTTACCCCCCGGACACTGGGGGCATTGTTTTGCAGGTCAGACGCGATCCAGGGATCACGAAGAGAGGCTTCTATCAGTGGAAACATATTCATCAGGGTCATCGGAGAAAATAGCAAGACAAGACACACTGTTGAACGTGAAACTAATATTTTCATTTAATTTAAATTTCATTTACCACATCTTCTGATTCTTAAGAGAGGAAACAAAATATAGGTGAGGAGGAATACATATCATTCATGTACAAAAAAATGAAGGCCAAGGTGAAGAAGATAAAACAATGAGGAAGAAGGCTTATGAAACAATAAAGGTTCTGAGGGAAACTAGGCTTGCAGAGACGGCCAACCAAGAAGCACATTCTAGAACTTCCCATTTGATTTGAATTTCTAGATTGTTGTTGATTTCATAACAATGCCTTGTCTTATGGTTGTGGATAATCTCTTCCAGATATTGTGTTTCGTGCCTAGCTAATATTTTGTCGTTCAATTCAATAGTTCGTCCTTAAAACTTTGTAGCAATCCATCTTCTTGAATTTCTAGAGGATTTTATCTAATACAATATAATCTGCACTCTCTTTGGATTTTTGAAGCTTAATTGTTGATGAATAGAGAAATTACATTCCTTAGCTTCCAAAAACGTCCATCAATTTGTGTTTCATTCTGTTAGGGATAGAATTGTTAACTCATGCAAAAAATGGAACCACATCCGGTTCCAATATCAAAAAAACCATCGTGCGTGAACCTATCAGTTACACTCCATAGCTTCCCAAATCGTCCACACTTTCGGGTTTTACTCTTTTAAGGATGGAATTAATAACTCATATAAAAAATGGAACCCTATTTTCTTCCTATGGAGGAAGATTGGACAAAAATATATCAGTTACATTCTATAGCTCACGATATTATAAATATAAACAAAAAGTCAATTGCACTGAATAATATAATCATTTTTCATCTAATTCCAAACGTATAAAACAATCCAATAATAATATAATCATTTTTTAAAACTCCTACATTATATTACATTTATTTGACTATATAACTAGTGGTAATGTGGGAAATATTTTCTTACAATAGTATCCATCACAATCATTATCTTCCACTCTTTTGTTATCCCAACCACTTCTTCTCCTTTTGTGATGTGTTGTAAAACAAATTGGTCGAGTTCATTGTATTTCGAACCCAATTTGACTTCATAATGTTGATCAAGCGTCAATGAAAAATCATTAAGCTCTCCTCAATCTTTATTATTTCATATCCATTATTAATTTCACACCTCTGCTTCTGTTCACCTTCCATAGAGAGTGAAATATTTGCTTCTCCATATCCTGATTTTGTAGCTTTTTCTAGGCATTCAAAGAAATTGTTTGGATTGTTCCCTACAAAATAATCAACCTGAAATGGATTAAAAGTGAAGAATAACACTAAGTTGCCAAAATATATTCCCACACTATTAAATTTTTACCTAATATTGAATTAAATTTAAAAATCTAACACATGCATACTTACCACTCCTTTTTTGTACAATGCTTCTGGATTTTTGCATTGTATGCATCTATCGAGAAAGTTTGGAACTTTATTTTTCTCATCATGCCAATGAACAATCGAAAATCAGTCGAATGATACTTATTGATGAATGAAGTTTTCATTTTCAACCTCGAAAAAGTTCTTGCAACCACATTATATATATAAAAAATTAATGAACAAAATTCAAACCTTTGTCCTGTGCAAGAAGGGAAAAAGTGGTGCATAACATAAACAAAAACATATGAACCATTGTTCTACAAAATTAAGAAATTAACTTTACGCATGTTTCACCACCCTTAATTTTAGTTGCATACAATAATGCGCCATAAATTTTAATTTTTAGAAACTACATATTGCGGAGAATCTAAAGTATCTCACATGATGTTTGTTATGCAACTAAAGTTATATGTTAAACATTCTATGGAAAAATTTGAAATCAAACGATGCCATTGTTAGTGAACCGGATGAAGCGTACTGAATGAATTTTTTACTAACTCGCCTCTCCTAACATATTGGTCTGGTGTCGTCACTTGCACGCCCAAGTCACCTGTTGCGTGAATAGTTCAGCAATGAAATCACCGACGTCGTGTGTTCGGAAGCCGTTGGGATCCAAGTCGTCACTTCCCCATTGGTGCTAGATCCTACTATTATTAAATACGGAAGCTGTGATCGTTGCCTCTGTCGCTGCTTGTGATTACTAGAAGACTCATATTATTGAAACTTTTAGCATAAGCAAGTGGTTTCTTTATTGCATATTCATCCTTGAAACCCATGCTTCATTTTTTTTCTTTCATATTCATCCCTCTAGTCCATTTACCGCCTGTCTTTTTGTTGGATCTTCAGATTTCCAAAACTATGCTACTCTCCGATCAGACGAGAAGAACAAATTGTAGTTTCTTTCTGAATTTACCGCCTACAAACAAATCAGAAGAACAAACAACAATTTCGTCCTACTTTTAAAAAACTTAATTTAGTATTTATATTTTTATATATTGTTTACATCTATAAATATACAAAATTCATATTTTATCTTTTAAAAAATTTAAAATATTATTTTTCATATAGACATCATTTCTTTATTTATTAGTAAATAAAACATTACACTGCATTTAAATTTTTTTATAAATAAAACATAATAATAATAGACATAATTTTTTTATTTTTAACCATGCATGGCACGAGTATTTATCTATTAAGTGTGCAAAAGTTGTACAGGAATGTGCACACACGTTGCACACACTTTCCAAGAGTACAATCATCCATGCAAAGAAATTAAAATATTTAAAATTAAATTTTAGTTACAAAACACACAAATATTGGAAACTAAATATTCTAATGCAGCTCTTGGTGAACTGACACAGAGGCATCTTCCTGAGTATCTTTTCGGCATCTGCAACTCATAACACATCCTTAGCCGTAGTTTTTTTAAACCTTATTTGGTGTCTTTAGCCTCGTTCTCTTAAAGAGAAAAGTATTCAAAAGTCACCTTGACCCTCTGTCAGCTACTGCATTCACTAACATAGTGAGTAGCATACATAGAACGGGTTATCATAGAAAATTCCCTCTAAGCGTTGGAGAGTGGAAAATTGAATTATATCCTCCAAGAGCTTGATAAGATCTGCATGTTAGTGTATTATAAGAGGGAATCAATAGATATCTTTTGGAGAGTTACAAAATATAACAAATGATAAAAAAAATTATTGTGCACAAAATATGCACGAATGTGGCACATATTTACGTCTTGTTCTAAAGCAAATTTTTATATATTGTTTACTTCTATACAAAATTTAAATTTTATCTTTTAAAACTTAAAATATTATTTTCATGTGGTTATAAATAAATTTATTTATTCATTAATAACAGTAAATTACACTGCATTTAAATTTTTAATAAATAAAACATATTATTAATAGACATAAATTTTTATTTTTAACCATGCATGGCACATGTATTTATCTTGTAGTCTAATAAATGTGCAAATTTTGTACGGGAATGTGCACACAAGGCACACACCTATCCAACAATCATCCATGCAAAGAAAATAGACTATTTTAAATCAAATTTTAGTTAATAACAAATAAATTTTGGAAACTAAAGATTCTAAGGCATGTCCTCCTAAGTATCATTTCCAGCATCTGCAACTCTCAACACATCCTTAGCCGTAGTCTCTTCGCCTTGTTTTGTAGCTTTAGCCTCGTTCTTGTAATGAGAAAGGTTTTCAAAAGTCACCTTAACCCATTGTCGGCTTCTGCCTTCACCAATAGAGTAAGTAGCATACATAGATATGGTTATCATATAAGAAATTCCCTCTAAGCTTTGGAGAAGGGGAAATTGAATTATATCCTCCAAGAGCTTGCTAAGATCTGATGTAGCATGAGGTTTAGAAAACTCTTCAAAAATGGCATGGTGATTATCGGGGAGCCGAATTATACAAAATAATAATGAGAATAAGCATAGTCTACCCAATTAGTAGCCCCAAAATTCTTATATGAATTGTATTTACATGGAAATGTCTATATAACCTTTTACCCTAATAGAATCTTCAACTATTGAATTATCTGGCAAATTCCTATATCTCCAATTAAGGGAAGCATCTTCATGGACATATGTCTCCAATGACTTCATATTGGGAACCAGCAGACACTGCAAGTGGAAAATTCACGCTTAGTCATAGCCACGTTAGATTCAAGATCATTCTTGTCTTGGGACAGATTCCTAACCAGAGATTCCAATTATTAAACCTTCTTAAGAAGACATTTTGTAAAAACTAATAGAATCTTCATTTTAAATTTCCATGGCAATCTTGATGTGCATAATCTTTTCATCTACAGTAGATTAAACCTAGTATAAAACCTTAACTACAATATTTCATAAATTCAACCTACACATATCACACAACAAATACTCATCTTGCTATTCAATGTTTGAAATGACTCCTCATAGAATACATCACAGAAGTACTTAAGGGTGTAGATTTACTATTGCAGGCAACAGAAGATTCAGAGCTACTTATTTTGGATGCAGCATACAACTCAGTTGCAGTTGTTTTCCAATTTTATATGTGAATATTAGTATATTATAAGAGGGTAGCAACAGATCTCTTCTAGAGAGTTACAAAATTTAAAAAATGATTTTAAAAAATATTGTGCACAAAATATGCACGGATGTGGCACCCATTTACGTTCTTTTTCTCCTGTTAATTGCTTCTCAACACAATCAGTTGATATTTATTCATATCTGATTTGTAAAATTCAAGTCAATATAATCTTAAGTAAATCCCCTTGTAACTAAGATCTTAAATACTATAATTTTTCTATAAATTCAATGATTCGTTTTGGAATTTTTCACATGCACCTCTTCATTCTATCCTTATAAGTTATAATAATGTTACTTTGTTCATAAAATGAGACTTGGAATTGAAATGAGTTTTTTTGAATTCACTGGTTGTGCTACATTGCACAATAGTTATTCATATCTAAGGAATAAAATGATTATCGTTAGCATATAAATAGGTCCACAAAATTGAGCCCAAATGACAGCTCATGCACTGCACTTGCTGGAATTACCTAGTTATGTAGTAATGTATTAATCCTATAGCCATTGACCAAAGCCTTGTTAATTATGCATAACATTATATCTTCTACAATCGATGTGAGCAAAGGACTAAAGTTAAATCAATTGAATGTTCAGAATACACTCCTAAAAATAATTTCGAACAAGATCCATTAAATCGTTGCCTCTGTAATATCCTTTTAAAATGAATAATTAAAGTGAAAAATCAAATTACTAACTAAGGGATATTGGTTTCTTTCATAAATGTCCCAGATATCATTCGTTATGATTAATTTCCTAACTAAGAATTTAAATTATTCCAAAGATTTTAAAATTTGTTCCATGATTAATTTTACTAATAGATTTGTTTATGCATATTTAACATAATATTTTTATATAGGTATATACCTTTTCAAGTAAATCAGTGGCTTAGATAGGAATAAATACTTGCAATTTAACAAGATCTGTGATATTTTCTCTTTCTATTGCACTTGGTGAAACGAAGGTTAGAAAGGCTAGTTAAATGTATATTACTGGCTTCAGTTTCTCTATGGTTCAAAACCAAATTCAAAAGTCAGCAGTACCAATGTAGGTAAATACCTCTTTTAGATAATTTTTGGTGTCAGTATTGAACTAAAATTGGAATGAAAATTCTATTCATTCTTTTAAAACAAGCCTGGTTTTCTCACAGAATACAACCATAATAGCATGTCATAGTCACTAGAGCTTGTCATTACTCAATTGTATATGTCACAAGCTAAAACAATTGTTGCATACATTGGATAGTACTAGGATGATTTTATTAGAGATAAATCTTCTAAAATTCAGTTGCATGAGAGTTCTTTGTCTGCCTCAGTTGTTGCTCCTGATTTATTTGAGTTTTTCCAGTGGGTATCAAGGCAAATAAGGGTTTGTTTCTCTTGCATACTTTATTGTTGTGACCAATTATATTGCAGCCTTGGGCGTATGGCTTCACAACCTCATACTCCACCTGGTACTTGTAGCTTTTCTGATTTGGAAACCAATCTAATCCTTTTATGGCCTTTCCTTGGTAAAATCATGTAGATTGCAGAATCAAATTTGTGATGGGATGGATATGGCTTTATTGTGAGTATCCGCTAACATTGCTATCCCAAATTGGCTCATTAGTTGAAAAATAGCTCTTTGATTGTAGTAATAAGCAGAAGCTGAGAAAACCAAGATCCATTTAGGTGCTACCTGAGATTCTTCCAAATGGAAATAAGTTTGACCTCCATTTAAGAATCCTCAACCCAAATTTCCCAATAAGACACTGAAACTTGAGCGAACATTTATTATAATTATCTTCAATTGTGATTATAGTGAGGGATGCCAAGAATTGAATAGTCTAGCCTTCATTTTAGCTCTAAAACCTAGTGTAGGGATTTTCTTTCTGAGATCTTTATTTAATGGTCGTCGAAGGAGAACATCCCAATGAATATGTGCTTGTAAGGGATTGACATGGTTTCGATTTCATCCATAGAGTAAAGAATGGTGATTCACACATTGATGTTGGACTTGGGTTGTGGATGAATTGTCTTTGCTTCAATTGGTGGGTTGGATTGTAGAATATATGCAAAGGTTGATGGAGGGCTACCTTCGATTGGAGTAACCACCATTTTACCGGTTGTTCTTTGGGAACTGTTTTGTGATTTTGCAACGTTCTAATAGGATGTGCTGACAGAGAGAGTAAAGTTGATGAGGGTAGACGATGTTAGATGGTGTGCTTTGAACTATTAGTGGTGGTTACAAGTGGTATTCAGTGATGGTAAATAGTAGTCAAAGTAGTCAACGATGAAAATTGAATTAGAATTAGGGAGAAAATTCTAGAGAGAGAAATCTATAGAATGAACTACTCGAAGTTCCACACAAGTTTTGGAAAGCTAAATTCTAAATTTCAAAATCTATTCTATTAAAAATATCTTAAAAGAAAATTTGCACAAATAATATGTGCAATATTAAAAGAGACTTCATTTGTAAAAAAAAAAAGAATCCCGTGTCAAATATGTGAATAGAAGATGAGCATGTTATCCCTCCACCGTAAGGACCACGCTATAGTCTTTGCATTGAGAGATCAGTGTTTTTTATCACCTTAAATTTTGGTTCTGGACTTGAGATTTGTGCAAAATAACTTCTAACTCATCTTTATTTATTTTCCTTAATTGCTTTTGAAGTAAGTTGATTTTCAAGAGTTTTTAATTTGATGATTACACATGTTTAGTATTAGGAATAACTTGTAGTTCCTCTGTCTCTAGTCAATACGAACACTTTCATTTTTAGTTTTTCGCAGGTTAAAGTGCAAATTAACCTTTTATTTTAAGACTTATTTTTTATTATTGGAACAATTTTGAATAGAAGAAATCCACCAAGTAGTACAAGAATTACTCTAATGATGTATAGATAAAATAAGCTAGCTAGTTACAAGATTATTTTATGAATATCCATCCATGCCATCTATAAGAAAAACTTTTGGGATTTGATTAGATATAATTTAGTCGGTAATCAATTATCTAATTTTGGATCTAATGCATTTAATTAATTGAATGTACGTAAATTTTATATTACCTTTAAAGTGTGGTTTACCTTCATATTCAATCAATTGCAGAGAAGAGAGTCTCATATGAGATATCTCCTTATATATACACAACATAATCAGTTACCTACAACGCTATCAGCTTAATTCGAACATCGTTTAGCAGTTAAAGGCCCCGTCGTTCTTCTTCTCTTGATAGTGTGGCTTACAATATTAGAATGGTTGGATTGATTACAAACATTTCCGTCATCATGGTTTCTAATAATTATTTTTATATTTATTCTTGTAAAAACATCTATATGTATAGAATGAACAAAACTCAAAGAAACTCTAGTCCAAGTAAATCTAGGCCAAGCCTTAGTACTGATGGTATTCTGGCCCAATAGTAATATATATTATCCACTTTCATACATTATGCCCGACCCTATTGTTTCAGTGTAAGCTGCAAGTCCAATACAAATGTTACTAGCAAACCGAAAGCAATTTACAGCTAAACATTCTAATCTCTTTCATAACTAAAATGATTCACTCCTTAATCCCTATATTTCCTAGGAAGAAATGGTTGAAATCCATTGACAAAATCTTCACGATCTTAGAATAGTTCCATTGATTTAGCAATTAAAATCTATACATCAATCCTTTGATCCTTGAAATATTTCATAATATCAAGTACACTTCATATTTCTCAAGGGTATTACGAACGAGGAAATGCAACAATGATTTAACTTCAACGAGAGTAAATTAGTCGGCTTCTTAATCGAGCGATGGTTAAATATTACAACTCAATTGTAGTGGTCTTTTAATCGATGCACAACATGTTTGATTACAATAAGAGTGTAATAGAAGATCCTTTGTGAATGATTATATAATATTGTGATAGACATTTGACATGCAAAAATTGTATTGCGCACAAAATATGCACGAGTGTGGCACACATTTAAGATATATTTTGAAATTAATCGCTTCACAAAGAGTTAGTTAATATATATTCATACATGATTAGCACATCAACATAATCATAAGTTAATCCCCCGTGTAACTAAGATATGACACATAATTTTAGGAATAAATTATTGATTTCTTTAGGAAATTTTTCCCTTGGGTGTTATGGTCATACATCAATGCAACATCTATAATACTACTAAATTGCTCAAAATACTTCTTACCCTTTTTGACAGTAGATGCCAACCCTCCAATAATTTTTTTCCACCCTAGAATAGGATATCCTTGACGGCTACTACTGTTTCTATATATTATATGGTTATCATCCCTACAAATTAGTTTCTTTAGTTTAACAGTACGGCCATGTATCAAGTACTTCTCCATCACTTGGGTATAATTAATAGAATCAACTAAACCCTTTATGTATCAACTTGCCAATATTATATTCATATGGAAAGTTAGATATATAAATCTATATCGACATAGACACATTATAATGTAGCAATTGCATAATAAATGTAGACAATGTAAATACACAAAAAAAATTATACCGTTACGGTAGCGTCGAAAGAAGTAAACTAGATCGACGTTATATATGTACAATATATGTACTATAACGGTGGAAGGACAAATGTGGAAATCAAGTCAAAGTATCTCCAAAAAAGTACACAGGTAAGACATTATTTGTACCAAGAAACATGGTAGTCATGCCTTGTTAGGCATCTTGGATGAGCCTTTCAACTACCATGTTGGAGCCTCTCAGAAATCCTTGAATTCACTGTTCGAGTGGTCGAACATGAAATATATATATATATATATATTTCAACAACCATGTTGGAGCCTTTAGGAATCCATGAATTCGTTGTTCGAGTGGTCGAATATGAAGTAATTATATATATATGTACATATATATAGACACACACAATATATAATGAAAACTTTGGAACACTAGTGCAAGAATCATATCTTACGACTTCATAGCATATAAGAATTACAAAAAAATCCAAAAACTTCATATATCCTATGTTGCGAACTAGGAACATGTGTTTCTATAGTCATGTTGACAATAGACGGCTCTAAAAATGTATTAGACTGGGGTTGGTAAATAATAGATTTTTAACGTAGTATGATCAACGAAGGTTGGGTTTGAATCGTCGTTGAAAGTGTTGTACGATGGCTTTGTTGTTTACTTTTGTGCACTTTCAAGGGAAATTTTCACTTCAAAGCATGTGTACAGAGTGAACTACATTAGAAAATGGCGATTTCCCTGGTACCTAAGAAACCTACAAAAATATGCACTAAAACCTAATACTTTAAGGCATTTATGAGAGCATTTATAATGGGTGAACATGTTTCTGAATTGCACTTTCAAGGGCACTTCTGACTTTAGAACATGTAAATGAATTGTACTAAAGTAGACAAGGGCGATCGAATAGCAATTTAAATAATTCTACTAAAATATTCACTAAAAATAACTATTTAAGGCACTTATGAGGCATTTCTGAAAGAGCAACCAATTTTTGAAGTCAAAACTGGTGTCTAGAGTGATCCGAAGTAAAAAAAAACCTAAGAAAATATTCTACCTTTATTAAGCCCCTCCTTCCTAGGAGCAATCATTTTTCTTTTCCTTCATTTTTTTATTCCTTCCATCGTTCCTTTCCTTTTTCTTTCTCCCTTCTTCTTTCTTTTTCATTCTTCTCCCGCTCCCCCTCCAAATTTAACATTTCATTCTTTCCTATTAAATTCGACTCTGCTAGGCTAACTTCATATTTAAAAAGTTTGGTGATAAACTTTATATTATCATGGTATGGCTTCTTCTCATTTTGATTTGTTATTGGTAAACCCATCTACCTATTTTGATATATGTTATTGTTCAAGGCGGATTGTTATTCGTTGTTTGAATGTTATTATTGTGATTTTGGTTAATTGTAGATGGGGTTGATATGAGTGTAATAGATGAGGATTGCGATGGTGGTGTTGTATTGAAGGTGAATCTCGATCTGTGATCATAAGAAGAATGGGACAATATGATCGATATGAATTTGTTGGGTTTGATATAACTTGAAAGGCCAAAACAATTATAATTAATTTCATAGGGTAGTTTTGAACTCGGAAGTGGCTTCGGGGTATTAAACCGATGCCAAAATTGCCTCCCAGTTGCACAATGGTGTCAGAGACAACGGGTTGGACCCACTGTGCATACCCTATTTCATTGTTGTTAATCTCCCTATCACACACTAGTGAAAATAATGTCATCATATAATTTCATGGAATGATGGGGGTGATTAATAAATTACAAAAAAATGTATTGTTTCATAATTTTAAAAAAACATCCAAATACATGATTTTTTATCTAAAAAATCTGCCCGCTTTATGTTGTGCGTTTGAAAAATATCATGTCCGCTTTCTTATTTTCTACATTTATTTTCTTTCTTTCTCTTCTTTATCGCAATGTTATTATAAGGGAAACTTTAATATTGAATGTGGTATGTATTTAAAGATGAAATATAAATATAGAATAGAGTTTTAGTTTTCTGTAAGCTAATGCAGTATGTAGTGGTGATAACAACAGAAAAATAAATTGTGCCCATTGCGTGCATGTTTGGCACACATGATATATGACATTTTATGGGTGGGTTTTAGCAGCTTAGTACATTAATCGGTCTAGACTAATTTATAGACTAATTTATATTGTACTTATTTATACATATAGTGTAAGGATAAAAAAATATTTAAAATGAGTACAAGAGAAAAAAATATCAATATCTCGATTTAGAAAAATGAAATATATTCTACAATTTTCAAGTAATTTTAGTTGTTTCCTTGTTGGAAGATAGAAAGCGCACAAAAGAATGACATTTTTTAAATGTAAAATAAACTTTACATACATTCATATTTCCATGTATGAGTTCTTGGTAAACTATATATAAATGTACTTGATTTTGATCCTTAAACTGACCATTTAGGATGAAAATCAGCTTCCAACTATTGGCTTTATCAATGAAAAACTAAAAGAAAAAAAATGCAAGGTTGAGATGGTCCCCAAAATGCCATCTCGATATATAGCTAGGTGTAATATTAGTCAGATAAATATCTTGTATCCAAGACAAGAAATTCTATGGTGGAGTAGTGGATATGGAGTGTCTCGATCTGAACCATGCATCTTATATTAGAGAACTTATTAGTCCAACAGTTACTAACTGAAACCCTGTTAATTTTGCAGAACGCTTTATTTTCTATTACCTACAACGTAAGATATTTAAGTTTAGTCTCTTGGATGCTAATAAAAAATTCTAAAAATACCTTGGATCCAATTCCATTAAATCATTGCTTGTGTTCTTTGTAAGTTATATATGACTCTACTTGAGTTTGATCCTTAAACTGACCGTTTAAGAATTAAAACCAGGTAATAAAAGTTAGTTGTATTGAACAAAATCTGAAATAAAACCCACAAGTTTGAGATGACACCCAAAGCGCCAGCTCGATTCAGCTAGGGGTCATTTGAGTCTGACGAATAGCTTGTATTGAAGACAAGAAGTTCTATGTTGGAGCAGTGGACTCAGAGTCTCTCAATATGAACCATGCATCTTATATCTTATTATTCCAATGGCTACTGACTAGAGGCATGTTAATTTTGCATAGCACTTTATTTTTTATTATCTATGACGTAAATAATTAAAGAGTAATCTATTGACATGCTAATTAAATACTCCTAAAAATATCTTGATTCCAAATCCATTAAATCACTGCCTGAGTTCCTAATAAGCCATATATGGATGTACTTGATTTTTATCCTTGAATTAACCGATTAAGTATGGAAATCGCTTGCCAAAAGTTAGTTTTATACAACAAAAAATGAAAGAAAACCACAAGGTTGAAATGACCGCTAGAGCGCCAGCTCGATACAACTAGGTGTCATCTCAGTTCGAAGAGCTTTTATTGATGAAAAAAGTTTTAATGATGGATCAGTGGAGTGGGAGTGTCTCAATATTAACCATGCACCTTATATCAGGGAACTTATTAGTCCAATATATAGGTTATGACTAGAGACAAGTTAATCTAGCATATCACGTATTTTCTATTACCTACGAGGTAAAGTATTGAAGTTTAGTCTCTTGAATGCTAATAAATGCTCCTAAAAATGTCTCAGCTCCAAATCCATAAATCATTGCCTCTCTTATTTCCTTATATGAGTTGAAAACTTTTATTACTGATTAAGGGACCTTGGTTAAATATATTTTGCGCATGTGCTTTGAGTTCACATCCACAAGCCCATGATCACTAGTATCATAAATAAGTTCAAGACCATTTTGTAACATATGTTGTCATCCATCATTCATTTGAATAAGAAGGTGAAGATCAAGCTCGCATATGGTTCTCGCATTTCCAAATTTCTCAGATCGGATGAAACATTTTCCCTTTGTAGGGAGTGCCAGCTAGAATGTATGTCCAAAAATTATTTGAGAACGACAAGGGGAAAATCATAAATGGAAAATTGTTGCACAGGGTCATCGGAGAAAATAGCAAGCAAGGGTGCAATGTTGAAGGTGAAACTAATATTTTCATTCAATTTAAAATTCATTTACCTTACATCTTCTAATTCTTAAGTGTGGCAAAAAAAATATATGTGAGGAAGAAGTAGGGCCAGCCCTAAGATTTTGAAGGCCCGAAGAAACCAAGGAAAAAAATCCTTAAATATAATCAAAATATTTTCAATAATGAAATATGTCATAACTTAAAAGAAAATTACTTATTTAATATAATTCTACTCACTTTATTAGAAGCAAATTCACCAATCAAACTTTTATAATCAAGCTCTTTAACCAAATCATGCTCAATAGATAACATAGCTAGTCCGCTCAATCTATCTTGCAACCAGGGGCGGAGCCAGAAATTTTTGAATGGGGTAACCACTAATATATAATAAAAATTAATGTGATAAATTCATTTATCACTAATATATAACAAAAAAATCAACATAAACAAATTTTGTAGTTGAAATAATATTGCATTACATGAATTTTTTCGACACTTGTTGTCGACGAGATTTCATATTCTGGAAATGGTTTACAACATCTTCATCACTTACATTTACAAACAAATCCCGCTCTAGAAAAGTAACTAAACAATCATTCAATAATTGATCACCCATGCTATTGCGCAACTTATTCTTGATGAAGGTCATTGCAGAAAATGTTCTTTCCACACTCGTCGTCGCCACAGGAAGTAGTAACACCAACTTCAAAAGTAGATACACCTTTGAATGCGAAACATGTTTCTTTGTCTCAACAAGTTTCATGGATAGTTCATTCAAGTTCTTTACCGTCAAGAACTTCTCGTCATTTCGAACATCAACAATGAAATTCTCAAGTTCATATTCAAAATACATCAGATATGTGCTTGAAAACTCACTAGGATAGAATTCGGCTAGACGAACCAATTTTTTTTGTCAAAAGAAGAAAAACCCCCAATAGGATTAAAGCAAGACATACAAATAATAAATTCCTTACTAACCTCATCAAAACGAATCTCAAACTCTTGCAATTGATGATCCAGAACACTTAAAAAAGACTTCCACTCGAAAATGATGAAGATTGGTCACTTGGCGCATACCTCGCTTGCTTTTCCCTGGACGAACATACATACCATCCATATCAAGGACATGAATATCATACTTTGCACAAAATGAAGTAACCTTCTCCATGTGAGTATCCCATCCCTCATTTCTTATCTTTTTCAATTGTGCCTTAGTAAGATCAACATGTGACATGGCATTTACAATATCTTGGTCCCTCTTTAGCAAAATCATATTCAACTGATTTGTGATACCAAAAATGGTTACCATCAGATGTGAAATGAACACAAAATCAAATGACTCCATACCATGTACAAGTGCCTCTACCTTGAAGCCATCATTACCATTAATTGTTCTAATAACATCAAGCACATCCATAATTGATGGGTACAAAGAAAGAACATTCTAAATAGTCTTAAAATGAGAACTCCAACGAGTATCACCCGGTCTACTCAAACTAAGTTCTTGATTAGAGCCCTTTCCAAATTCACATTCACC
>JAULKK010277609.1:0-24878 GCA_032355705.1 Rubia peregrina
TATTCATAGAAACTGAAGAACAGAGTCGCTTCTCCATTTTTCCAACCACGCCGCTCTTCATCCTTGTTCAATCCGGTTGCATTCCGTCTCGTTTTTCCCAATTTTAAGATCCATCTTTGCGTCGGCCATCGTGTCCTCTGTACCCTCAGCCTCTAGCACGGTTGATTGGGCTTCAATTTCTTGTGGAAATAGCGTAAGATCTGTGGTTGGTTGAATGGTTAGATCTTAGGTTTTGTTGGTGTTCTGTTGGCAATTTCTTGTTGTGAAAATCGTCTCCTTCTTCTCCAGCAAGACGCGAGCTCGGGACCTTTTTTGGCTGAAGCTAGGCTGGTGGAGCCGCACGTGGACTTTACGCGCTCAGAAAGCAGCGGCGCGTGCGCTTCACGAGCCATCGTGACATGTCGTGGGTGAATTTGACGCGCCACCGCCTTGCCGGTGCTTGATCTGACGGTTTTTGGAATAATTTTCGATGAGTAATATGTATTTCCTGAGAGGAAATTTTTTAAAGAGACATTAGTCAAATACGTTCTATATATTGTAAGAAATTCATTGTAATTTTAATATTTATAATTCATGTTTAAATATTTTTTAAGTAACTGGAGTGTAGTGAAAATGTTATTGGGTTTCTAATAATCTATGCTAAGTTAAAATGACAGGGGTGTAGGAATTGTATATTGTGAATGATGTTGATCACTGAAGTGAGTTGTTCAGTGATAAAATTTGTGTGGCATGTATGGTAATTGTTAATGGCATTTGAATATTATGTTCCATTGTAATAATATTTTAATTGGTGCCTGTGTAGGAAAATTTAGGGTGCGTGCTCCAGAAAATTGTTACTAATCTCAGTAGGGACACATCTTGTTTGTCGAAGGGATGTTTTGTTTAGAATGTGTCATAATTTAACTATTTTAGATGAATAATTTTTTATGTAATATAGAATATGTTTACATGTACTACATCGGTGTGTGTTGTTTAGGTTTGTACTATTTTTTATCATGAGCGTTTGAAAAATATGTTTTATTATGATGTTCCCTAGGCCGAATCATAGAATGATGAGCTGCCATTTGAATGTTAATCTTTGTTTCTAAAGGTAATTATTTGTTGTGTAATACTACGTTGCAGTTGCAGGATGATTTTGTTGCTCTACTTGTTTAGAGGTGGTGTGATTAAATATGATGTGAATGTGGGCGTGTACTATGACCCTCATGTTCCTGAGAAACATCTGACCGTAAACCATAGGTTAAGCCACTCTCAATTAGTTGAATTAATTGGGAGACGGTTTAAAATTCAATGTGAAGGGTTTCTTCTGAGAATATTTTATCGTTGTCCTGGGACGATTGGTTCTGGTATATATTATCGATGTTATGAAGTGAAAGATGACCAGTCGGCGAAGACCTTCTTTGATACTGTTCATAGAATGGCCCTTTCGCCAACTGATCTTTACATTTAGCTATATAGGATTGATACCCACTATGACCGGCCTGGTGATGTTGGCCTAGGCACATTCATGTCGTTGTTGAGCAATGTTGAAAACTATGCATCCAGAACTTGCCCTCCCTTCCAAACATAAGATTGTTTGCAAGGTTCAGGAGCATGTCGTAGGTGAGTCGAGTCGTGGTGGTTCCCTAGAGGAATTCAACGTCTTTGATGATGATTACGTTGGTAAAATTGGCGAGCATGGTTCAGGCGGTGGTGGTGGTGACCTTGTTGTAGGCCAGATTAGTGTTGATGAAGAGAGTGAGGGCGATCATGGAATGCCTCTCCTGCACTTGTCGCCGATCATGGACTTAAGTACGGCACATTAGTTTAGTTGGGGCGTGCAATTCTTGCACACTTGTATAGGAGCTTATGTGACGCCGCAATTCCCTGCGCGAAATCAATATCCGGTCCTCCTACAGGTAACACTACTATTTTATGAATTTTAGTTTCTCACATCATTTTCATAGTCAGTGCTCACATTATATTGACCCGACTCTTCTTACTTGCCAGTTGTGGGCGTGGGAGAGAATACCGTACATCCGTCCCACCAGACAACTACCAATGACCAACAATATGAATGCAGTTGGATCAAGGTTAGTTTTTAATAAATAAAAACAAACTATTCATAACCATTCCTTAACAAAAGATAAATCATGTTCTTCACTCCGTTCTGCACAGGTGGAGAGCCTGGTTTGATTTATCATGATCTCCGATGCATGTGCTCACTGTGTACCGTGATCAGCTGACAGCTCTCGAGGACTGTCATGTACATCAGTGAAAACGGTTTCAATAATAACAGTGCCTTCAATATTCATTACTTTTTAGATTATTTAAATCATGTTCCTCTTCTTTTGCAGTTCATTTGGCAGCCATACTATAAGAATCTCCTGCAACAGCTGCAACCATATTGTACAGCCTGTAGGAACAATTGGCTATTGGCTGTCAACCTCATTTGTTAGCACATGGTCGAGGGTCACCATGTTCACCGAGTACTCAGGAAGTTCGGCTTATTCCAACCAATATTTGTGCAGTTAGTGCCGCAGGAGGTCCAAAAAATACTACATTTAAGAGATCGTCGGGGCAAACCAAATATGGATTGGCGAATTGTCCTGAACACTTATGTTCAGGCGTGGGAGCGGCGGGCAGACTAAGTAGTCCCGGTCCTTGGAGCTGCAGATCCATATACACCAGGACGAGACTACATAGAGTGGTACATCCATAGCACAGTGAGACTGATTGACCGGCTAGGAAGGCGCTCAACGGTTACAAAGGGTTTTCACGGAGATGGGGCAACCATGGAATATATGGTATTCAATACTTTTGTCCAATAAAATTTTATTATTACATACAATTTCAACAATCGGTTTTATCAAACTGGTTTATCTGATTTGTGTAGATGTAGGTTATGTTCGGGGTGCAGCTCAGGCACGAAGTTATTTTAGACCCATTTCTTCCACCTTACGCAGACGTCATCAGGGATACTCTTGAAGATGTCACAGGTGCGCTAATCTTTGTGCATGAACCATCCAGAGTGTGTTACTATCAGCCACATGCGCACCTCGAGGGACCTCCTCCTAATGTCAGGTACAATGAAATCAGAAGCCACCGTCCAGCTCCACCAGGCAGACAAGGTGGTCGCCGACGGCACCATACAAGACAAAATCCTGACATTGGTTTCTCTCAAGCCGGACCTTAAAATGCTAGCCCGGCCTACGAGGGACCATCTGATGCTGGACCTTCGTACTTCACCGCTTCTCCGATTTTTTCAGCTGCACACCTTACTCCAGCTAGTGCCCATGCACATTTGTCCCCAACTGCTCCTTTCGATACAGCTAGTGGTCATCAAGTCCAACATAATTCCAATGATGATGAAACAGCAGATGATGTGGAGGAGGACTTATCGGGAGAGAATTCAGGATGAAGACTTAGGAGCGTCTACTCACGTGACCGTAGGAAGACGCACATCCCGCACGATACGCGCGCCGCCTTGTGGAACAGGTGGGAAACATTGCGGGGGGCATCACTAGTACAGTCGATTCGTAATAAACTAACATTTTATTAATAATACCTACATTTCTACTAACCAAGTAGGAATTTATTCATATTTTATTATTATTATCTTCCTCAAATTAAATAAACATTGCATATGACTACTATTTTGTTTCTAACATTGAAGTTCATAAGTAAGGAGCAATAGATATATATAATTTTTATTTTTATACTTGGTTATTCAACACATGATTAATTCATTAATCCATTGGAAAACAAATATATACTCCCCCCGTCCCAGCAGAATTGACATGTTTTCTTTTTCACGGTCTTCAATGATCATGTTTGACCGTCAATATCTCTAGCTACATATACCAATTCCGCATAAAAATTTGATATTTAGAAAATAGATGGTAAGACGAATCTAACAATATTTCACATGATACATTTATTATATATAGATTAATTTATATTTTTGGTCAAATTTTTTCAAATTTGACTTTGAAAAAGTAAACATGCCAATTCTGCTGGGATGGAGGGAGTATTGGACAAGGGATGCTATAGTGCAGCATACAGCTTGTGGCCTAATTTATTGATTGAAATGATGCACATGTATGAAATGGATTAAGTATGATGGGTGCGGTGGTACTACATGCCTAATTTCTCCTGTCAACTTTCATAATCATCTGAACTAGTGAACATGAACCATTAGATGAACCCATTCGTAACAAAAAAATTAATGGGAAAATGACTGCATGTGAAATGGTGATACTTGTTGCACACATGTATGTCAATTTTCTTGCTTTATAATAAATAAGTACACATGTAATGTGTAGAAAATAAGGGTGTAATGTTGTGAAAGAAACATCCCATCTGGTCTTCTAGCAATCTTTATACCTAAGAAATACTTAAGTGTACCAAGATCTTTCATGTGGAAACAAGAGCTCACATATTTCTTGGATTTAGAGATGAGCGATGAAGAACTACCTGGAATTACCAAGTCATCTACATAGACAAGCACATGAATAGAAACCGAGCCACAAGAGAAAGGAAAAAGAGAGTAATCTTCCTTACTGTGAACAAATCCAAATGCGCATAAAGCCTGAGCTAATTTGGTAAACCAATTGTGAGGAGTTTGCCGAAGAGTATAAAGATATTTTTGAAGGCGATATACCTGTCTTGGTTGAGTAGGATAACTAAGAGAATGACACATAAATACCTCTTCATGAAGATCACCATTTAGAAAAGCATTATGCACCTCCATTTGATGAAGTTCCTAACCACGAATGACTACAACAGAAGAAAAAAAAGGTGAACTGAACTCATCTTCAGACAGGAGAAAATGCATCAGTATAGTCAATTCCTTTAATCTGGCGACTTACAAGACCACCAAACGAGCTTTGTGACATTAAATGGTATCATCAGATTTAAACTTGGTACGATGAACCCACTTGCAGCCAAATACAGTCTTATCCGGAGGGAGGGAAGCCAAAGTCTAAGTGCCGTTACGTTCAAGAGCATCAACCTCATCAGCTATAGCATCATTCTAATGAACATGTTTGACGCCTCAGAATAGGTGGTGAGATCCGCACTAGTAGTTACTGCACCCAAAAATCTATGCACCAAGAATGAAGTCGGCCGCAATTCTAAAGGTGGTGGGCATCGAGTAGCATATGCCATGGACTCAGTTGATAACTCATGAAACAGAATGATGGCTTTGTGATTCTCCTCCTGAGCTGCAAGGGTATACACACGCATGACCGATAGCAGTTGATGTGTCCATATTAAACGGTGATTTTGGGATCTTTTGTATTCACTTATGTAAACTTTTATGCTCTTGATGTTGCATTTTACCGTGAAATTCTCTAAGAAGAGTTAAGAGCAAATTTTGCACTCTTGTTACTTTTCTAAAGGATTTTGTGTGACAAGCCAATTTTTTGAAGACTTCGAAGACTATCTTTGAAGATTTGAAGACCTACATTTGATATTTGAAGACCATGAGGATTGAAGACATGAAGAGGAGATGGCTACACTTAGATAACAAGAAGAAAACATTGAAGAGTAGCTTACTCTGTTCGTCGCATTTCGCGACGCATGAGTCACGAGTCGCAACAGGTCGCTGCCCAGATCTATTTTTTATAAATGTTTTGTACTATAAATATCACTTTATCCTCTCTCCTTCACACAACTTTTTCTTCCCTATTCCAGCTGCAAAAAAACCCTAGTTTTCCATCATTTTCATCTTTGTTTCATCTTGATTTTATGTTTGAATTCGTATTGATGTTTAGTATGAATTCTAGTAACTAAACTTAGTCTTGGGAGTAATTAATTAAGGTTTCCAAGCCCAATGTCTTCAGAACTATATATGAGCTATTTAATGCTTTGTTATTGTGCATTTATTGTGCTTTAAATTTGGTTGTTGAATGCATTAATGGTATTTGAAATTTGAGTATATGAATTTCTTGTATGATTGCTTGTTAGGGTTGGGAGAAATTAACTAGTTTTCCCCCTCTTTGAAATGGAATCCAAGAGCATGAATTAGAGTTTCAAATATGGTTGATGATTTGATAAATGCCTGGTGAATGTGATAATGTTGAATCCTTTGTCATGTTTGTTTTGTGTAGAAAATAGGAGAGTTTATGAATTTTGAACGTTGATGACTAATCTTGTGTAAATACATGAACTATTTCAATGCTTAGACACGATGTAGTGTTTATAAGTGTTACCAATTGTTGATTATTTGTACTCAATGCCATTATAAGATAATTTTAGGCATTGATCGACTAAATGAATCATTAGTGAGGTTTAGCAAGAGATTTCAAATTTACTCTTGTAAACTACTATCAAAGAAGGATAGAAGATTTATCTTCACAACAAGTAGTGAAAGTATTGAATAGGTTGTATGTTCAAGGATAGATAAAAGGCTTGGAAGTGGAAATCAATTGCGCCCAAGGTCTCGTAACTTGTGTTTTATCTCTTCTTAGTATATTGTTGCATATTTACTAGATTTACATTTCTTGCTATTTAATTTGTCTTTAAATTCATAACTTAGAAAAATCAACCAAAAATCCCCCTCTTTACATGCTTATATATATATATATATCTAGGCTTATATCTACCCTTATATGCATGAACCCTTAGGAAAATCCCTCTTCTTCGTGGACGACTCCGATTTGCCACTATCTACTTAATTGTATTTAGTAAGAATTTAGAGCTTAAAAATAGTAACTTTGAGAGGTACGACGATGACCTCCCATAGATGTAGGAATTTCTCGAACGAATTGCACTCCTTCGTATACATCCGGGGTCCATTAATGAGAAAGGGCTGGGGAATGCTTGAACCCGATTCCTACAATGATGAATATGAGAGAATTTGAAATTCCGGGGGAGTTATACATTTGTGTATTAATAAGAACATTCACTATTTCTTGAAGCTCAATCTCTCCCCCGGATAAACCATATAGCCAAGAGAAACTATGACCAGAATAGAAGAGCTTGCCCCACCCATGAATAAATATTTTATAGTAGCCTCATTGGACCGTACATCTTTCTTGGTATATCCAGATAATAGGTAAGAGCATAAGCTGAAACATTTTGGAGCTACAAAGATAGTTATGAAATCATTAGCACTGCATAAAAACATTCCCCCTAGATCGCAAATAGCTGAATACCTATTTGAGAAGGGTTTATTTGACCTAATTGTCCCACATAATATTTGTACAAGTGTTCTCAGTGAGTTACTTGAGTTTTATGCTTTTTTTCCTTTGAATCAAAATTCAATAGAGAATTAAGTAAAATTATTTGTTATTTATTTTTTAGCAAATGAGTAGTTAGTTTATCGAAATAAAAGTAACTAAAAATGGGATTTTTGTAGTTTTCATACAATCTGACTGTAGAGAGAATCAGAAGGTTCGTAAAATTGTTTTTAAACATCAAAGAAAGGTGAATTATTCAAATTAGGAAAACAAAACCAATTTCTTCTTGTCGTACAGATAGAATGAAAGAAAACATAGATATTTTTTTCTCTATTTCCATTTACGGAAAATCCTGTTTTAGTTAACAACCCCAAGTGGTTCGGATTCTAATCAATCTTTTAATAATGTTTTAAAAAATATTTCTTTATTAATTATTAATATTAAATTCAAAGACACGAAGAAGAATAAAAGACAAAATCATTAAGAACAAAGGGAGATTTTCTTGCATATCTTTCGTGTAGAAATATTCAAAAGATGAATAAGTTCATTTAGTTAGTTCTCGATTTCTTGCATTTATCCTCTATTTATATATATAAACTTAGCTTTAGATATTTAACTATTATATATAATATGCATAATTCATAATTAGCAGCTGGCTCTATACTAAGAATTTAAAATTGAATTCAAATTCACAAATTCTGAATTATAATAATATAAAATATTTTTAATTATAAATAAACAATAACAAGTGCAAATAATAAATTGAGGCACCCATTTTATGACAACTTTCATCTTTCCTTCTATTTTTGTGCCTTTAGTAGGCCTAGTATTTTCGGCAATTGCAACGGCTTCTTTATCTGTTCATGTTTAAAAAAGAGAGATTATTTAGATATGGTGGGTCTAAGTTCTTCCATTTTTTTCTTCAAAACTTCAAAACTAGGATTTGTAGCATAACAAAAATATATATTTAATTGAATTTAGTATACCATATAATTTTTAGCACCTATAAAGATAAAGGAAAGAATTCTAACGCCTGCAAGATATATGAGTCCGAGTAAATGAATTCTAGCTATTTTCATATCGACCAGGATGCCGAATGGCTGATAATACAGGATTTAAGATATTGGAAGGAATGTTGAAAGACCGGGAGAATAAAATGAAGGAATTTTCTCTTGAGCCGAAGAATAAACTAGTAACCAACACCGTTCTGATGTATTCGACAATGGAGGAGAAATTCTCTACAATATGCTCAGAGATCGAGGTACGTTTAGGAACTCACTTGGAGAAGCATTTAGCTATGGTAATGGATGTCAAGTGAATTCTATGGAAGATCGTATCACATCGTTGCTACAATAGAGGCTTGGGGGTAGGGAAGACTAATTCGACTAATGATGCAGCTGAGAATTCACATAGCTTAATCAAGAGTTCTCAAAGAAATACTCCAGGACCTATTTTTGCAGAATCACAAAAGCTAAAGGACTCCACTCAAATCCATCAAGAGTCAGTTTATCACAAAGGCAGAGATAATTCTGTAAGGCGGGAGAAGATACTGAGTCCCGCAAGAGATCATGTCATAAAAAGGTAGTTCAATCATCAGTTGAAGATAAAACTCTCTAATGTTCACAAGTGAACACTCCAAGGAGTGGATAAGAAGGTGTGAGATTTTTTTTAAAACTATTTTCAAAATGCAAATCCTGACAGGGCGGAGATTGATGAAATATATTTAGAAAGCAAGGCTGAGATATGGGTTCAGAGTGAAAAGAGAGCAAATGAATATTGGTTGTGGAACGAATTCATTAATGTTGTGTTAAAGAGATTCTCAGAGCTAGAAGCATGGGATGAGGTGGAAGAATTCAATAAACTTTTCCAAAAAGGAATCGTAAGAGTATATTAGGAACAATTTGAGGAGCTAAAAACTCTCATGGTCTGTAAGAATCCTTCTCTCACTGAATCCTATTTTATTTCTAGTTTTCTAAGTGGTTTGAAGGAAGAGTTGAAGCCTATGCTTAAAATGATGAAATATGTTAGTTTACAATCTGCTATAGAAATAACAATCTTATAGGAACAAAACATAGAGCTGGCTTTAAAGAGAAGTAGGATGTGGCCTGGTAGTAATTTTGGGGGTAATAATCCAAGGGCTAATACTGATAGGATTGGATGGAAAGATGCTGGAGCTAGTATGATTAACAAGAATGATAAGAAGACCAACATAAATAATTTTAGAATGATTTCACCTCAGGAGACACAATTTAAAAAGGGAAAATGGGCTGTGTTTCCATGGAATTCTTGTAGGTTCAAACAAGTTAATAGGATGGAGATTCAAGATCAAATGGAAAATGAAGAAATCTATATCGTAGAAATAGAGTATGATAATGAAGAGAAATATGCACCTGAACATTTTGAAGCCAAGGTTATTAGAGGTTTGATAGTTAATTACATTATAATAGTTGGCAAGCTGCAAGGTAAAAAAATCAGTATTCTGTTAGACATAGGAAGAAATGAGAGCTTCATTGACACTAAGACAATGAGACAATTGGGATTGGAACAACTTAGGAGCAGACCATTTGAGTTACTGTGGCTGATAGCAATCAGATTAGTGGATCTACTTTTTGTCCTCAAGTTCCGTGGCAAATTAATAATCACAATTTTGTTTATGATCTGCGAGTGCTTCTTTTAGATTAACTAGATATCATTATAGGGGTTTCTTGGATGAAGATGTTCAATACCATAACATTCAATTTCCATGGGAATAATATTACTTTTTGTAGCAATGGAGTTACCAGAACATTCAGGGTACTAATCAGGAGATTAATGTGAGATTGATCGGAGGGATAGAAGCCCAAACGAGTCTCAATGCAGGAAAAGGAAACGGGTTCACACCATTATGAAGTTGAATAAGGTGGATGGAGAAGAAGGGGAGCCTAGTATTCAGACAAATAACACTGATGCTAAAAATTATTTTGAAGTGGATGAGCTCATTAAAAAGTATGATGATATCTTTTCTATACCTAAGGGTTTACCTCCAATCCGTAATGTTAACCATAAGATTGTGTCAAAGCCAGATGCCTAACTCTTCCAGTTCATACCTTATAGACAACCACATGAGCTTAAGGCAGAAATAGAGAAACAGATGGATGAAATGCTGAAGGACAGGATCATACAAGCTAGCAAATGTCCCTTCTATTCACCAGTGATCTTAGTTAAGAAAAAGGATGGAACTTGGAGGCTTTGTATGGATTATAGGAAACTTAATAAGATCATTGTAAAAAATGAATTTCCTATTCCTATTATTGATGAACACCCGGATGAATTATGGCTCAGTTTATTTTACAAAGTTGGACTTAAGAGCTGGTTATCACCAAATCAGAGTGAGGGAAGAAGATATTGCTAAAACCGCCATCCAAACACACATTGGTCATTATGAGTTCTTAGGCATGCTGTTTGATCTCACAAACGCTCCAGCCACTTTTCAGTCCTCGTGAATAAAGTATTCAAGGTTTTCCCAAGTTGGGGAGCGATGGAAAGATGACATAATGGATTCTAAAAAAGAGGAACTAGGGTTTAACATATATATATATAGCGCTTTCACTTTTTAGAATATTGCAACTAAACCCCTTACTTCTAATTATTTTGGTTAAACCACTATCTTTAATTTAACATATATTTTAATTGCATGAATATGATTCTATTATAATTTGATGCGCATTTTAGTATTTAATTTTAGGTTTAACTATTTTGCCATGTGTTTTTAATTTTTTTTATATCATTTGGAGTCCGTCTCTTGAAAGATACTCTTTCCATAAATTATGGAAAAACCAAAGTTTAAACTGCAAATTAAAAGAAATCAAGATAACATTTTCGTGTTGCATTAATCGGGTCATAAACTTATAACTAGTGCACATTTCATAATAAATTTTCAATATTGCAACTAAAAACATTTTACATTTCTATAATTCTTATTAAACCCCATCTTTCCATAAGCTTATGGAAAGAGGGGTTTTTCCCAAAACTTTGCCTTTCATTTGATGTTTAATTATTTTTATTTGATGTTTAACTATTTATTTTTATGTGTATTTTTAGTATTCTTATTTGAAGTTTAATTAGTTAGACGTGTGTTTTTAATGTTTTCGTTTAATTATTTTAATTGATATTTAACTATTTAAATTTTGATGTGTACTTTTAGTGTTTTTTATTTGACTCTTTTTTATTTTACATGTATAGTATTTAATTCGATGTTTTAATTTTAATTTATTTTTTATTTGTTGCTTAAATAATTTAATTTGATGTTTAACTATTTTATCTTGATGTTTTAATAATTTAATCAAATTTATTCTAATTTCAAAAAGGTTGAAAATGGGTTAAATAGTGGATGGGTGGGTGGAAGCCCAAATCCGGCCCAATCGTTATCTTCACAAAAATTCAGGTGTTTCAACCTATGCGACATTTATATCGCAGAAACCAGACGAAACTAAGCCACCAAAACCTAACGAAATCCGATGTGTACTAAAAGGAGGGAACACGACCATGATTTCCAACTCACTGAGAAATCTGATGAGGATGAAAGTAACGAAATGTGATGATGGAGAAACCCTCGAAATGCACTAAGGAAGAAACTAGCAAAATCAGACGGCGAAACCTTCGAAACTCAAAACCGTTGCGAAGAAATCACTAGAAACGATGAAACGGGAAGGAATCACCACGACTGAATTCACAGCATGATCTTTGATTTTTTTGTTTAATTGCACTTTTGGCCCCTAGATTTCTATGATCTTTTAAATATTGACCCCAAAATTAAAATTATTATATTTTGACCCTTAAATTTTTCCAACTCCTAATTTATTATTTCACATGACCTTGGTCTCACCATGATACGGTCTCGCAGCAGGAGACCAACTCAATGTTTAAATTTAAAAGTATATGATTGTCAATGTTAAGAAAGACCCTAAAGAAATAGGTTATGTTCTCCCAATTTTAGCTACACATAAGTTCAATTAGTTCAGTTTGAAATTTAATTCAATATGATAACTTGATTTAGTTATATGTTTATTAATTCTTAATAGACTTACTTTAACTTTAGTTCAATTCAGTTCTACAAAAATGAGTTCAGTATTTTTCCTATCTCAAAAAAGAGAGGCCAATTTGAGAGTAAAAATGAAAACAACAAAGGAGATAGCTCCCAAGTTTTACTATCCACAGCTCCATCAAGGAGCATTTTTCAACTTCATCAAGAATCACCAATAAGCCAACCCACATTCTTCTTTGTTTTCAGACTTGTAAACCAATCCATACAAACCTGAAACTCCACCAAAGCCAATATCCCCACTTCCCAAAATCAATCCTTGCACCCCACACAAAAACACACACGTGAATACATTTTAAACCTACACAACCCCAGCCCCGGCCCCCACAGAATCCCACAAAATTTCATAAACGAAAAAGCATAAAACATAAAAAAAAATCCAGGTTACAAAATCACTTTCAACAGCTAGTACGAGTCCCAGAAGCAACACACACCAGCAAATGAAGCAGTCACATGGAAAATAGAGTTTGAGAGGAACACTGGTCGGAAGGGTTACGAGACGGCTCAGAAAACTCAGAAGAACGAAGAGATGTTCTCTTTGAAGATGAACTCAACATAGTGACTTACCTACCACTAAGGAGGGGGTTATGTTCAAACCAGAGGAGAACGAATATCAGAGGGGTTAGAGTCTACTTGAAAACATCATGGTAGGGTACTTCCTCGACTATAGACATTTTGCTCTAACAAGAATGCAACTCCTCATCTCAAACTACTGGGGAAAAGAGGTATATGTCATAACAAATAATGGGAAATCTTATGTCATCCAGTTTGACTAGAGTTTCAAACTCCTCGCAGTGCTACACAATGGCCTAGTGAACATAGCTGGTGGACTGTTGACCCTGCATAGATTAATCCCAACAATAGAGACACAAAGCTAGGAGAGCTCGTGAAGATCGGCGGCGACCATGGAGGCATTGAAAAAAAGTTTTTCCACTTGACATCGGCAATGAGAACCGATCAAGGGCTGAAGGGAGATCCAACCTCGCCCTAGTGCCGTCCCCGGAAACCCAATTTGGTGAAATCAGCCATCTGGAACGAGGTGAGGTAGAGGGGGACATAATATTTGATAGTGAAAAAGAAAGAAATTTGTTTGATAAATGCCAATCGTGAAGAAAACAAAGGAAAATTGAAAGTGGACCCACACGTTTTGACCAAGGCAGAACAAGAAGATGTGATCAGGCTTGAAGAGAATGCATCAATGGAAGTGGGCCAGTGCTCAAACTGTGAAGTTGTGCCACACAATAACAGAACACTCCGCAAAGAGATCAAATGGCAAGGAACATTTTTGGACAGTCACGTGCATAATCGGAAGGAGAGGAAATATCATACCCGCCCCAACAAAATCAATGATTTCCACAAGAATCTTCTTTGAAAAGAACATGGAAAGAGTAAAGATGTTAAGAATAGCGGAAGGCGGTAAGCAAGAAATTGGGGGGGGGGGGTCTAGCAGAGGAGTGCCAATTTGGCCAAAATCAATGGCGACAGTAAACCCAGCTGACTGGCAGGAGAGCAAAAACATGGCACAAATTAACACGCAGAAGAAGGCTATCCATTGGGAGGTGACAGAATACATGCCAGTGGCAGATGAACTGAGGTCAAAAGGAAGAGACAACTTCAGGAGAAGATAGAAGGAATTGCTTTTAACAAAAGAAGATGCACAGGGAACAGGAAAAAAATCAACTGCAACAGACGCTGTCGATGTTCTCGGAAATTGACTAAGCTATCGGAGCAGTCCAGGGAGAGCTGGTCATTGTCATGGCCAGAACTTTTAAGTCGGTGGTGCAAACATTGATGCAAGGTGATAGATGAAGCTGTGGTACTTTGGTGGTTGGGCCAGAACAACCACTCATAGGTACATGAATCAACTCAGGTGGAATTGCAGAGGATTGATGCATCCTGTGACAGTAAAATTCTTAAACAACAACATCAATCATTATAACCCCAATATTGTCTTTTTAATGGAAACTAAGAGTGACTCTAGTAGAATTAGCAAGTGGAGGGCTCTGCGTAGCCTAGTTTTTAGATATCGTAGTATTGGTAGTAAAAATCTGCCAAAATTTTGTATGCTGCAAAGTCACGACCGCCCAAGGCAATGAATGGATGCTGATCCTTGTGTACGGGAACCACGACCAACCTCAAAAGAAACCAATGTGGGACTGCATACATATGGTTCTACAGAGTACAAACCTACTAGTACTCATCACGGGATATTTAAATTAGGTTCTAGACGGGAAAGACAAATCAGACGGTAGGCCAGATATACCGCATGATACAAACGATCTCAACAACCTATTGAAGTAGGCAAACCTAAGTGAACTCAGAAATAAGGGACAATGGTTCACCTGTCCAGATCGTGCGTTTGCGAATGACAAGTGTACATCAATGTTCCATAAGTATTGCCTAACAAACCACACAATCATGAGATCTGACCATGGGGGCCATCACCATCAACACACACCCCAGAAATAGGGCTCAGAAGAACACCTCAACCAGAAGATTCGAATCCTTCTGGGTCAAATACAATCACACCAAGAAGCTGGTAAAATGCGTTTGGAAACCAGACCAACACACGACAAGTCAACCAGAAGGGATCATCACCACGATGGAACCCAACCACATAACGTGCTTTAATAGGAAGTTGTGTGAGACTATGACAAGGATGCACAACTTTGCCAAAGAGAACGCTAGAAAGCTGGAATACATGATAATGCAGGTGAAGCAACAGCTAGGTGCGAAACAAAGGCCGAAGGACGCGGACGACATGCGTGATAAAACAAATAAGCTGGAAGATCTACTCACCATGCAGGACGATTACTGGAGACAAAGAGTGAAATCCCTATGGCTCAAAGATGGAGACAATTACAAAATTGTTCCACAAATGGGCACAAAAAAGGAAGGGGAGGAACTGCATAACCCAGCTCAAAGATGAAGCAGGAGCGTGGATATCAAAGCAAGAAGACTTGCAACAGTTGGTCTGTATTTATGTAAGCTCTGTCTTTGTCACAAAATCTAGTATTCAGCAGACGCTCTTGGTCAGTCAAGCATGCAGGATATCCTAAACCTCATAACGAGAGGGTTGATCAAAGTCAGCCATTAGAACCGGATATACCAGTAACGCCACAGGAAATTAAAGCGGCCATCTTTCAGGGAAAATGGAAGGCACCGGGGCCGGACGGCCTACCACCAGGCTTTTACCAACACTATTGACTGAAAGTAGGGGAAGAAGTAACAAAGGCAGTCCAAAGGTTTTTTTGACCTCCTCAATGCCAACGGAGTGGAATCACACAATCCTAGTCCTTATCCCAAAGAAGAGGGGTCCAAAGGAACCGGACCTACAACCAATAAGCTTATGCAATGTAACATACAAAATTATCGCGAAGATTCTTGCCAACAGAATAAAAAAAGTCATGGGGTTCCTGATCTCAGGAAATCAAGCGACTTTTGTGCAAGGCAGATCCATTGTCAAAAATTTGCTTATAGGCCAAGAACTCATTGAATTCATTCGCAAGAAGAAAACAGGGAAGCAAACGATGACAACGATGAAAATAAACAAGAGCAAGGCCTATGACCGGGTGTCATGGGAGTTTCTGGAAAGAATGATGCAACACATGGGATTCCCGCAAAAATGGATAACTTGGGTCATAGAGTATGTCACCACCGTTTCATACTCCATAAAGCTCAACGGAAGAAATTCAAGAGCGTCCAGCCTAAACAGGGACAGGGACTCAGGCAGGGATGCCCAATCTCACCATTCATTTTCATCCTATGTCAGGAAACATCCTCATCACGGATAGCATTCGATGGATTCCAAAGTGTTTGCCCATGTGTTAAAATAGCCCGCTCCGTCCATCCGGTCTCACACTAGATGTTTGTAGATGATTGCATCCTCTTCTTTAATATCTCAGATAGAGGATCAACAAAACTGGCGCGGACACTGAATTTCTTCGCGGCTTACTCGGGCCAAAGAATTAATTTTCAGAAGTCTGCACTGCTAGTCAGCCCAAAAACAGAGCCAAGAATAAAGGAACATGTCAGCCAGACTTTTAGAGTTTTTGCAGACCTACTCAAGAAAAACTTCTTAGGCCACGATATGGATTTCGCTGGGATAAAAGTGGGAATGTTCAACAAATTAATCCAAAGGGTTAAGGCAAAAACATCGATATGGAGGATCGGGGATCTTTTTGTCATGGGAAGGGTCACCCTCAGCAAACATGTCCTAGCATCAACAACCCAATACACACTCAGTACCTTATAGGTTTATTTGGGTTGGGGACACAGACGGATTAGGTATACACTGGAAGTTTTGGAACTCGATGTGCCACTCAAAATGACAGGGAGGACTATGAATGTGGTCTACAGAACAAATGAACCAGGCCTTTCTTGGAAATTATGGTGGAAGCTAATCACAGACAAGCAATCCTTCTTCTCCAAACTGTTCCACAACAAGTACTGAAACAAAGAAGACTTTCAGAAAGTCAAATTGAAACAAGGCTCAATGTGGGGATGGAGAGGGATTTTGTGGGGAAGATACCTAATCAAGAACGGGCTCAAATGACAAGTGGTCGATGGTCATGAAATAGACATTCAAGATGAGTGGATTCTAAACCACAAACCCAATAAACCACGAAAGACAACTTCTACCCCAGCTGGGATTCAAAGTGAGTGACTTGATTAATTGCGACAAGCAATGGAGCAAGCCCTTATTAATACTATTCTTTAGCCCAGAAATAGCAAATGACATTGTAGATATCCACGTTCCTCTCGCACCCCTTGGATAGAAGGATTACTAATTCTGGGACAAGGACTAGCTCGGGAAATACACAGTTAGAAACGGATACCACGAGGCTTGGAATGCATCTGATCAACACAAACCAACAAGCTCAACCACGACGGGTAACTCAAAACCCGACAAACAATTATGGAAGAAGCTATGGAACTCCAAGATCCCAGAGAAAGTAAAATTTTTGGTGTGGACGCTCGCACAAAATGCGGCACCAACAGATCCGACGCTGAGGAAAAGAAACATGGACGTTTCGCCCTTCTGCCAAATATGCCACTCCCATTTGGAAACCCCAATACACATGATACTACAGTGTGACATCGCAAGGATAGTCCGGAGAACATCAAGACTGGGTTTTAACTTTCGACAGGGCAACCCGATCCAACTTAAAGGTGGCTAAAGAAATGGTTCAAGAGGGCACCGAAAGACGATGACATCAGCCTCACATGCATCATCATATGGGCGATCTGGTGTGCCCGAAATAAAGCGTCAATAGAGCAACAACAAATCTCTGTAAAAATCGTCTTAGCCATCATCAGGGTTACACAGGCGGACGAACCTGACCGAGATCCAACGGGATCCTGGACTCTGGCGAACCCGAACACAGACCAGGTAGACCTAGAACAAATGATAAGTCAAGCTCAAGTGAAGAAACCAAAGCGGGCCAAAATAGGAGAGATTCAATTGTTACGACACACACAAGATGACCATCTAAATCACACTTACTCCAGCTGGACACGCATTGACACATTCGCGGCCTTCATAGCTCAAGACGGAAAGACGGCTACATCATGGTGGGCTACACAAGAGGAAGTGACAAGTAGCTGGTAGGGATCACAGAATATTCGAGCGCTTTCAACAATTCAGGCAGTTCTCATGGCTATTCATGAATCAATGGTAGATACAAGGAACAAAGTAGCCACAGATATATGTGTTCGGACGAACTGCAAAATAGCACTCAACCACATCTATAACTTTCCAAATGTCCCCCAGGACTAAAGGGGTTGCTCAGGAGTATCATATTGTTAGCAATGGTGTTCAATATAATAGATATAATCAAAGTCCTAAGATCAATTGTAATGAATGACCATAACCTGGCACGACATGTAATAGGTGGAACCACCAACCAAAACTCTATGGTAATATAAGCGTTCTACTCTTTGTATCAAAAAAAGAAGTTTGAATGGCCTTTGAAATGAAACCCTCAGCAGTCGATATGCATATGTTGACGCCTTTTATGATATCCATGGGATTACTCGATTTGACAATGTGGCGAGAGGGGTTTTATAACCTCCACAATCTTCCGCAAGCGATCAGAATCTATACCCATCGTCTCTAGCCCTGCTGCATGTTCCAAGAAATATGTCATTACTGCTGCCATTGCTGTGAGCTCTGCACCGCCCTCCTGGCAATTTCTTGCTCGGATTTCTGTCAGATTTTGCCCAAAACATATCGGCTCAATCTTCGGGGGCAGATAATAGTTTCCCATATGTCCCTGCACAAATTAAACATGGAAATCAAGATAGTTACAATGTTATTGATTCTCCCGTTGTTGCAAAGCAAGAGCCAAGAGTCATGTTTTTTGAATTGGTTAAACATAAGACGTAGTGTTTCGAAAGTAAAAATTCTGTGGCATGGTTTTATTTAAAAGAAAATGTGTCGTGCAAAATTATTTTATTGACTAATAAGTAAGATAAAAATGGTACCCTCTCTGAAGCCTAAACCATGTTATCCATAGTCTCAAAACAGACTGAAGATACGTTGTGGCCAATACAACAAGATGCCACATGATGATATTATTACTGGCACTAATTAGATTTTGCTCTACAAGTTCGTTTATTTTTGGACTCAGATAAATACTGTGAAAAAGTTCTCTGCCCCAGAGATAGTATAAGAAAGGACAAACTGAAGAGCTTAAGACTTGCTGTAACTGCAGACTGAGAAATGGAGTCCAAATTACAAAGACGTACCATGTCGTAGAGGAGTATTTTCAGAACTGGTGCTCGTTGAAGTAAGCTCCACATTGTTTCAGAACTGGCACTAAGGTTCAGATAACTCAGATCTGGAAATTCTGGCAAAGGATGGGACCTAATCTGTTTGAAGCACTGCAAAATCAGAGGGTAAATCACAGGACAAGGAATAACATATGCTACAAACATAACAAAAAAAATGTGTTAGAAAATTTACCTTGGAAAAGTTGTACGACATACAAAGCTCCTTCACGTTCTTAATCTTGTTTAAAATTTTGATTTTGGATTGAGCCATTTGAAGAGAATCATGTCGAAAGGGTTGGTCAAAATCAGCCGATATCAGAGATTCACACATGCGTAGATGAATGTTTTCATACCGGTAATAGTTGAGCTTGAGATGTTGAAGATGTGGAGCATCTATATCAATCCTTTTATAATCGTCTTCCTCCTCATCAATAATTGCCAACTTTTTCAGACTAGGGATGGATATTTCAAGAGTAGCAGTAGACTCCATTTCAAACCTGATATTTTCCAAATTCAAATCCTCAAGCACAGGATATGCTTGATCATCCAGCCTGCAGGGATTGTTATGATGGAATTGCACTCTATGAAACTGGAGGCTGAGTACCTTGAGATTCTTCATACACACACGTTCTGGGATCTTGAAGAGAGCATTGCTTGCACAAAACTTCAGTACCACTAAAGTTTCCCAACGGAAAAACTCACTTGGAGGGCGAAAATTATCAGCTTGTCCTTTAGAGGTTATATCAAGAACCTTGGCGTTCCCAAAAACAAGAGCGGTAAGCCATGAGTTGAACACCTCAGGGTTAGGGAAGTTCTTGCATTTCAATCGAAACTCAGATATAGTAGCTGCTCTACATAGTATGAACCTTCTATTCACAAAATTGATGAAACTCTGATTCTTGCAGTCAGTGTAAGAATCATCGAACATAAGTTTTGGGACAGATAGAAAAAGATGTCTCCATGTTGTGGAGAGAACAGATGTCCTGGCCGCATCTTTTGTCGTTAAAAATGAGAGAATGTGACATATAATCACTTCTGGGAGAGAGCTGAGTCTATCTTCCTCTTCATCTTTCTTTAGAGTTGCACTCATAATAGTTGATTTGGCCATAATAACTAGCTGAATCACCCTGTTTATGCAGATATTAACAAAACTATAAATCGTAATGTTGATAAAAGAATAAACACTAGAGACCACAAGACTCTGGCACATGGAAAATTAAAAAATACTGTGTATCAACAAAACTGTATCTTTGATTTGAAAGAAAGATGATGTTATATATTATACCCTATTTAAAATGTGATGGGAATCACTCACAGCAAGCATCCTTCTAAAATACGGAAACAATATAATGCATTGTTAGGTCCAACTTATTAGATTGAAATTTTGGTTCATAAAATAGAATCTCAGGGTACAAGAAATACCCCCAATCTACGACGAGCAGTTCCGTTCTAATAGGTACAAATCCCTAAGCTTTGATTCGAATTCGAATCTACTCCAATTCCGAATCCCAGAACGCCAGAAGTCTGTAAACTTACATCTGACCCGATTTCACATCCACTAATTAATTCTACCAAAAAGTTCCCCAGGATGCTTGTAATGTTACTCCGTAATTCATTCAAATTGGTCAAAATCAACAATAGGAAAAAGAAAAGGGACAGAGAATGTACCTTTGGAGGGAGGTTGAGCAAGAGCAGTAAGAATAATCGTGTGGTTGCCGCCTAGGGCTTTCTTCGGCCGGACAGCCACAAATTAATGCTGTCAGAATACACAAGAAACTAAAAGAATGGACGAAAACTGGGAGCGGCGGAGGCTCGAGGATGAAACACAAAGGGGGTGGCGCCGCGGTGGGAGTTAGTAAAATGTTGTTAATATTGATTTTGTTGATCACAGTATATATATATATACTCCCTTCTTACCTTAAAAATTGACACAATTTCTAATTTTGACCGTTTTACAAAAATTGACATAATTCAATTTTTACCTAAAATGGGTGAAATATGAACTTATACATTTACTATATTATTTCTCAAAGTGAGGAAAGGGAATTAAATGTATCATGGGTTGGATTACCAGCTAAACGGGTTGGGTTATATCAAAATATCCCAAATCTTCTAAAAAAAATATTAGGAAAAGAGCTCCGTTCACAAATTTATGGACAGTTCACAATATTATTTATTTTAAATGTTGTATTTTTTGTTAAATTTATATATTATATTGTGAAAGTTAAAACAAGTAGAGAAGATTTCATGTGAGACAGTCTAAACTTTATGCAGAGGCTTTTATCTCAAGCACCATATAATAGAAATTGTTTGCTTTCTGTCAACCGGGATATTGAAGTCATTTTGACTAAGCTAGACAAATTTATCTTAAAATAACATACTAATATTATAATATGTTACTGATTTTTATTATTTTACTATATATAATCAATCATAACTTGTTAACATAATAATATTATAATATGTTTTTGATTGTAATTCTTTATTATATATAATCAATCATAACTTGTAAAAAATATAACTTCTAAAGATATATTTAAAACCATAAATATTTCATTGTGCTATATGTATACCACTGAAGAAAATCCAAAGAAACACATAATCTGAAATAACAAAATATTCAATTTTTTATACAATGATAGAGTACTTTTGATAGAAATATGTATACATATTATTTATTTATATATGACAAAGTTTTGTTTTAGACCGACTAATTATTAAATGATGACAGTTTATAATTAGTGAGACTAATAAGGCATTTGATATTTACTTTTATTGATAAACTTTTAAAATGAATCTCAACATATAAATACTTAATTTTTAAATAATTATAATAAAATATTATAAAAATAGTCAATTTTTATTGTATTCAATATTTAATGGTTTCTAACTAAATTAAGTATTTCACTTCATAATTCATACAATTTTTCTTGGATGACTAATTTTAAAATTTTAAATAAAACTTGATCTCAATATATTAGTTAATGATATCGCGCAACGCGCGATGGTACTCCACTAGTACAATTCTAACTATATTCTAGTTTCAGTGATCGATTTCTAATAATTTTACATGTGTCTATATCTAATTATTTTACAGGGACCCATCGCTAATATTTTTTCAGGGATATTTTCCCAATTTTCCAGCCATCTGCAATTTGCAAAAAAATAATTTAAAATGCAAAAAATAATATGATAAAAAACTGAAAAATTATAATCATTAGCAAAAATTAGTAGAACATGAACGAGAAATAATAAAAAATTAACTAAAAATTACAACAAAAAATATATAAAAGCAAATAAAAATCAACAAAAAATATAAAAATCAAATAAAAATCAACAAAAAGAATTAAATCATCGACTATAACTAACAAAATATCAACTAAAAAATAAAAAATGAAGAAGCTTGTATTATCAAAAAAATAATTAAAACTATCATCTAAACTTCACTGAGACAATTAAAAACGTCAATATAAGGAAAAAACACTATAAAACATCATCCATATCAACAAAAAACTACAAAACATCAACTCATATCAATAAAATTCACCCGAAAATTAAAAACATAAATATGAGAAAAACAAACACTAAAAACATCAACAAAACAGTTACGGTATCTCAAGAGTATAAAATTTTCACTCTGAAAATCATAAAACATCAAAAAAAATTTTATAAAAAAAACTACAAATATTGACCTATATCACCCAAAAGCTACAAACATCAACTCATAACACCTGAAGCTCATCTAGAAAATTAAAAACATCAACATTAGAAAAAAGACACAACAAACATCAACTCTTATTACCAAACTTCAACCGGAAAATGAAAACATCAACATGAGAAAATAGAAAATAGAAAAAACTACAAATATCAACCTATATCACCCAAAATGTACAAACATCAACTCATAATACCTGAACCTTTTCCAGAAAATGAAAAAAAATCAACATAAGAAAAAAGACACTGAAAACATCAAATCCTATTATCAAAACTTCAGCCTGAAAATGAAAAAAAATCAACATGAGATTTTTTTTTTAAAAAACTGCAAATTTAAATCCATATAACTAAAAAAAAAACTGTAAAAGAATCAACTCATGTCAATTAAACCTCACCCAAAGAATGAAAAATCAACATAAGAGAAAAAAGCTACAAACATAAACAAATATCTACAGAACCTCAAAAATAAATTTTTCTTTAAAATTTTCTGGTGAAATTTGAATCTAGGTTTCTAACCTCAAAGCCTAGATCAATAACCACAATACCAAAGACTCCTATTGAACATACACTCAGTCAAATAATATTAAAGCTCAACATGTACATCAAGAACATAAACTCTTCAGAATGAAGGTCATAGTAAGATTCAAACCCTAGACCTCTAACCTCAACAACAAGATAACTAACCACAAGACTAAACAATCTTTGTTGCTAACAAACTCAGACAAATAAATATTAAATGTTAGGAAAAAAATTTAAAAAGTAAAACAAAATATTAAATCTCATCTCTCACGAAGAGAATCTCAGCTGTCCGTCGTCCACCATCACCTCCGCCACTGCCCGACGTCACCTCTATTCAGCTTCTCTTGCGTTTGTCTACACGTATGGCTTTCTTCTTCAATGACGCGCGTGGATCTCATGCGTGCCGTCGCCTTGCCTCTACCAGTTTCTTCCCCGCTGCCTCTGTCGCCTTCGCCCTAGCTCCTCTTTCGCCAGTAATTAACCACAGCCGATGCAATTAGTAGTGACCTCTGCCGCTGTAATTAACCACTGCTGCTCTGGTTTTCACAATCACGCTAGAATAGCAGAGTTGCGACCTTCGCTGGAACTCGTCGATCGTAGCGCCAGAGTTTCTGCTGTGAGCTCGTCGATCGCAGCACCGGGGGAGAAGAATTGACGATGAAAACTAGAGGTTTAGAGATGGAGAATGGAGGCGGAGAAGGTGGAAATATGGCGGAATCGGAGAGAAACTTGGAGACATAGCAGATCGGCAAAATTTTGATGAAAACTGGCAAGATTCGGGCATTCGGTGGTGGTTGCCAGTGTCAGGTGGCGGTTTCCGATCGAATGTAGAAAATGTGAAAATGAAAATTGTGATATTTTTGTGATATATATAGTATATTGATAATTTCATAGTAGGTCCTTTAATTTATCGAAATATTTTTAAAAAACACCCCTTCCCAAATAAAATTTCTTATAATTTCACACTAATCCCTGGCCTAAAGTTTAAGCTGGCTAAAACAAGACTTTGTGAAATAGGTAATAATGTGTATTTGAATGTATAAAAATACATAATATTAAAATATTTTATGGTCAGGCCGTCTATCTAGAGACCCACTCATCTCCTAATTCCACCATCTTCACCAAATTTCTCTTCCTACTTTCCTTCTTCCTCGTTTCCTTCTTCATTACACACCTTTAGCGTTTGTTTTTGTTGGGAAAATCAACCCCCCTACGAAGCTCAAGTTGATATAAAAAGAAAGCAAGAAAAGAACACATATTTAACGCGGTTCACCAAACATGTTGGCTACCTCCACAAACATATAAAGATAAATCGTATTGCCCAAATGGGCTAGACATAATACAAATGTCAAGGATTACGTCATGCATGACCACATGACCCAGATTACAGATACAGAAGGGACTACATTCTTCCCACAACTTACAGATACATAAGAGGTGATTTGAAGGCCAGCACAAATGTCTACCAAACTCACACCAAAACACTCCATCTCTTCCTCTATTTATAAGATTTCAAGTGCAGCCTAAATGTCTTCCAATTCATGAACCTAACTCTTGGGATTCCAGATTAATGAACCATCATTTGAGCTGCCCATTCATGGATGAAAAACTCTTCAACTCTTATTAAT
>JAULKK010277610.1:0-14734 GCA_032355705.1 Rubia peregrina
TTTTAGACCCATACCCGACCCAATGGGTCTAGACCCTATGGGTCTGGGTCGGGTCCTAGACCCATGATCATCCCTACTTGTCATTCCTGACACAAACTTGGGGTCTCGCCCGAGAGTGAACTATGTGATACTAACTTATAAATCCTAATATCTATGTGGACAAAACCTGGACTTACCAAGAGCTAGGGTATTGTAGTTAGGAGTGAGTATAGGAGAAATAAACAAATCTTCATCTTTGATCGAGACCCTCGCGAGTTACTCACTCAATGAATCTGTGGGGAGTCCCTTCAACAACATGGAATGAATTAAAAAAAATGAAGAGAGGCAATGCAATTCATGAAGAATCTGCACCTTCCAAAGTATAGAAGATTATGACATGGTCGTCTGAAAGTTGGAGGTTGGGAAAGCAATGCCTTAAAAGGTGAAACAATGGGTTCAATATTTTCTTAATGATTACGTTGATACTTTCTCCTGGCATGTGTTTGATCTGATAAGGGGTTCATGTGCATTTGGCGGTGTACAATCTCAACATTGATCATGCGATTAAGCAAAAGAGGCGTGTTTTTGCACTAAAAGGATTGTAAAAATCAAAGAGGTGGTGACAAATTGTTAAAGGATGATGTTGTCGAAGAAGTTTTCTATTCTGAGTGGTTGGAAAATTTGGTTATTGTTAAAAAAACATTGGTGGGTGGAATATGTGTATTGACTTCACCAACCTGAAAAAGTGTTTCCCTAAGGATAGCAATCCCTTAACCTATATCGATCAGCTGGTCGAAGCTATTATAGGATATGAGGTCCTAAAATTCTTTAATTCTCACAAAGGCTACCACCAAATCATGATGGCTGATGAAGATAAGAAGGATACATCTTTCATTGTGGATGCATGTACAAGAAGATGCATTTGGGCCGAAGAATGCAAGAGATACTTACCAAAGACTGGTAGACAAGTTGTTTAGAAATCAAGTAGGAAAAAATGTCGAGATCTATATGGATGTTATGTTTATGATGAGTGAATATTTTGAAGACTTTCCGATGTGCACCATTATGTATGCGTTAGCCAATGAATTTGAAACATTTATTATCATATTTTGTTTGGTTGATTGTTAGTTTTAGTATGGTTTACACGACAAAGGGTTTAGACGACCACTTTTGGTTTTCTTGTCTAAATCTCGAGTTTTGCAGGCTTAATTGAAGCTAATAGACACTATGTATTCACGGGCACATAGATCTTCCTTTGTGATCTCATTAGTAGGTTGCTTATGAGTACTTTTTATCATCTTTTTTGTAGAAAGGCATCCACAAGGGTTGTGGAAGATATTTGAAGGCCCTTCGCAAGGATGGTAGAAGATGTCGAAGACCAATCACAAGGATGGTGGTAGATATAAGGCCAGAGACTCCGAAGCATGGTAGTAGATGGAATCAAGCCAAGAAAGGCGGATTCGAAGTTCAAGAAGATATGGAGGAATTGTTGTCCGATGTTGCACGGAGTTCTGGAAAATATCCAAGGATAATCAACCCATAAGGGTGGAACTATTCGATTCTTCTTCTACAAGAACTCTCAAATCATACCAACGGTTCCCACGTAACTGAGCAAGCAAGTCAGTCGACCAGATTAGCAACGACCAGCACGAACCGCACTAGGCAAGTACGAGGGCCTCACATAGCACGAGTCATATCACTCAAAATGGCTCGTGTTGTGGGTCCAGAACGAGCCGTGCTAAGAACCAACATGAGCCATGCCATCTCGCTCCGGCCATGTGTCTATGTCCTCTTTTCAATTTAAAGTTCGGCTAAGTATGGGTGCGGAACGTCCAGTTTCACACAGCCCACACCGTTTCAAGTCACCAATGCCAAGACTAGCCGATAGGGTGCTAAGAACAGTATGCCACATGCCGAGATACTTAGCAAAATGAGGTTTCAACTGATGGGGCATGCCAAACGACACGTGATGCGGATCAGAAGGAGCAAAAATGGAGTGTCGGCCGACGGCCCATGCCAATCGGCACGAGCTGCACTAGTACGAGGCTAGCATTAATCAGTATGAGACAACAAACCATGCCAAGGTCGATGTCCCGTGCCGGTACGAGGGAGGTCTCGATAGCACGAACAATGCCAGATTTCACCCCGTGCCGTTTGCGGCTGCTTGGGTTTTTGGCCATTTTGGGCCTATTTTTATGCTCTATTCCCTACTACTATATGTATATGGACCTATGCCAAGTAGGGTTTAAGTTTATGGCCACTTTTTCATCTTGTATAGTAGGTTAGAGAGTGAGAGAAACACTTTTCCTTCTCTCTTGCTTACTTTCCTTTCTTCTCTTTATTTTTCTTTTGCCCTAAAATGTTGAATCCAATGAAATACTTGGGTTCAATGATTAGGGAGTAGGGATCGTACTTGGAGAAAATATCTGTATTCATGTTTTGATGTTCATTTTGTGAGATTTTACAGATCGACCTAATTCTATGTGCCTTTGTATTTTTATGTTGGCTTGTTCTTAATATTCTAGTGAATTGCATGATTGTCACACTTAGTTTGCACACACCAAATTCTATTTTTTTGTTTTCTAACTATTACTTCCCCCCAGGGAAGGAAACGTAGATGTGTTTGGGGTAACGATGTGTCCGGAACCGTGTGGGTGTGTGGACGCAGGTTGTCATTGTTAACGTTACGATCAACCATGCTCTAGTTAGCCAACTATTTGGTCTGAAGGATTGCGGGTAGAGATACCTAAAGTAGAAAGACAGGGTTACCTTTGTAGTCCTAGAGCCATTGATAAAATGCCTACTTCCTTTTCCTTTGAAGGCCTAGGGGTAGTGTCTTCGTAGTGTTCCACCCGGGACTTAATTGCGCGGGAGAGAATTAGACCTGCACAATGAGCCATTGCCGTTGTTGCACTCTCCTAGTTGCAGATGCGAGGCTGATGGAAGATTTAATACACACACCCTTAAGTGCCTAATAAGGGGAGGTTTTGACCATTGTCCGCACTACGTGATACAAACACTAGAATAGGGTATAGTTATTGTATTTGATGAAATCGATGATCGAAATTACATTAATCATGTTACGAAAATATTCCCCAAGTGTTAGTTTATATTGTTAATTCTCGTGATCATTTGCACGCTAGTAGTTAGCACAAATCATCCCAATGACTGTTTTACCAACACTAGTCATTCCTAACATGTTATCGGATTGAAGACCCGATCACAGTTGTGTTTAGTTAATTATAGATTCCTAAAATCTCTGTTAACGATCCCGGTACTTTCCGCTATTTACCATTCTTGATAGTGTAGTTGTAGGAACGGGAGGGGCGCGACATGTTTTTCACAACCAATATTTACCAAATTTCTATCTTTAATCACAGCCTCCTCTTGGATTATTAGATCTCCCGTGATTTATTAGCGACGTCGGGAGGGGGCGGGTCAAAATTTTGGCACCGTTCTCGGGGATTTTAGTTTAATGGTCTAGTAGTTAAATTGTATAGTATGTTAATAGATTAATTAGTGTTGTTTTTGTTTTTGCTTTTGTTGGCTTTTACTATTGAGCTTTCTTGTTAGTTTCCAGTTACATCTAACCCGTTTTGTTAGTGTTGTTTTTAGTTGCCACTGTTTTATTCCCAGTTTATGGTACATACTCGTTCCAAGAATTTGGGAGTTTTACATTGTCCAGCCGATTGCACAAGAGGTAGGGGACGTAGGAAGAGAAGATCTAGGCTGGAAGTTCCACAAGAACCACTTTCGGTAGCTGTAGAGAAAGAAGAAATGACAGAGGATAACCGCACTCTGAGGGAGTTGATGGCTCAAAATTTGAAGAATAAGCCCCTTTGCATCATTTTCCCACCCCTTGCCACCCAATGTGAAGTGTGAACTCAAGAATAGTATGATTCATTGCTTACCAACGTTCCATGGAATGACCGGAGAAGATCCAGAGAAGCATCTTTTGAAATTCCACCTAGTTTGTACCAACATGAAGCCAGTGGGAGTCTCGGAGGAAGACTACGATATGAGGATATTTCCCTTCTCACTTTGCGGTTCGGCCAAGGATTGGTTGGATTATCTCCCGTCCGATTGTATCAACTCACGGATGGATATGAATCACAGATTTCTCGCGAAATACTTCCTAGGGGTTGAAGAAACAACTTTCCAACATCTCTTAGTTTGCTAATGAATCCTTCTACGAGTATTGGGAAGGGTTTAAGAGGTTGTTAGCGAGTTTTCCTTATTACCATTCAAGGAGGGAGATCTAGTTTACTATTTATTCGAGGGGTTGTGCAATGATGACATATGTATGGTGAACACCGCTTACGACGGTTCAATCGCCAACAAGATCCTAAGGGAGGCAATGGCACTCTTCGAGGAGATGGAAAATGGAACAAGTCAATCTGGTACAAGGTCTAGGGTGAAGCCCGTTGAGGAATCATCTCATTCCTATAAGTTAGAGGAGCAAGTCCAAACTCTTTCCTTCATGATGAAAATGTTCATGAAAAAGGGAGTTCAACAAGAAAAAGTGTGCGGTATTTGCAGCCTTGATTATCACACAAATGTTTGATCGCAAGTGGTGGAAGATATGGGGGAAGTTAAGGCATTGGATTTGAACAATGATGGAAATAGGCCACAATTGGTTAGGGGACAACAACAAGGGTTCCGTGGGAACCAAGTAGATGAAAGGAAATATCCCTACTCAAAAACCTTCAACCTGAGGTACCGCGATCACCCCAACTTCCATTTGCGTGAGGAGAATCGAATTCAAGGGTACAACTGAGGTGGAATAGCTCCACCTCAACCCTATCTGAGGTGAGAAGAGCCTTCCAAAAACAACGCCTCACTTTATAAGTCCGACCGAGAGGAAATTTATCAATTGGTTAAGAAGCATGATGTCTTCACGGAGCACACACAACAAGAGATTGAAGGTCTTGGGACTAGGGAATTTTCGAGTATAAAGAATATTGGGATTAAAGTCAGGCAACTTGCCACTTCAGTAAGCTGACTTGAAGCTAAAGATTCTGGCAAACTTTCTTCCCAACCGGAGGTCAATCTGAAGTGCTTCCAACTTGGAGGACAAGAATTGGTGTTGGAAGAACCCATCAAGGAGCTTCCAACACCCGATGCGAGGGTTAATTTTCCGCCACCTTTCCCTAGTGCACTTAGGGGAAGGCCGAAGGTGGAAACCAATGATGAGTACATCCAAAAATCTTCGAGAAGGTTGAGGTTAGCATTCCACTCTTGGATTTAATTGATCATGTGCCTTTGTATATAAATTCTTGAAAGTTACATGCACTAGAAAAAGGAATAAATCACTTAGGAAGAAAGAAAAATTGAAAATGGGGGGGGGGTTGTTACTCTTAATCATACGAAGTTACCTACAAAATGCGATGAACCCGGTATATTTTCAATTCCTATTTCTTTGGGTGGTAAATTGGTGACAAATGCTATGTTTAATCTAGAAGCTTCTATTAATTCCATACCTTCTTGCATCTATTAAAACCTAGAGATAGGTGAAATTAAAGAAATTACAGTAATCGTCCAAATGGCTTATCACTCCCAAACTAGTCCTCGTAGACTAATGAAGGATGTGATGGTCCGAGTGGGCAGCTTGGTATTTTTGGCAGACTTCTACGTCTTTGACGTGGCACACGATGGTGGCGCACCCTTAATTTTATTGGGGAGACCTTTACTTAAAACATCAAGGACTAATATTGATGTTCATTTGGGAACACTAACCTTAGAGGATGACATGGGGTTGGTTTTGATGTTTACAAATCTAAGCATGATTCACCTAATCCCTCTCTTGTGTGTAAATGCATAACCTTATTTGAAGAACTTGCTCAACATGATGAATCTTGCGTGATTGAAAATGTTAAATGTCTTAATGAGATTCTTGAAGATGATGAGGTGTTACCCATCATATAAACCTTGCATTCTTTATCTTATGTGAATGAATTGTTTAATGATATACTTGCTGATAACATGTATCTTCTAGTGTGATTAAAGATTCTTTGCCTCCAATATTGCAAACTAACTTGCAGCGGAAAAAGAAACGGGTTGAGGAATTAACCACTCTTAAACAACTTTCGATTCCCAAAATAAACAAGAATGTATCTATGATTGAGGAAGACGGGCATGTTTGGTATGTCTCACCAAAGATTAAGAGTAAGCATAAGGTAATGTTGAGACCCGTCCACAAGGACGTGGTTGTTGGTGGTGTCAAGGATGGTGATTCCAGTGACCCATGAAACCATTCTTATTAGTTTTCAAAAATGCATGAAAATATAAGCTGTGAGGACGATACTAAAAATACGATACTTTATGTTAGTGATTTTTAAAAACATTTTCTTTTGAAATTTTTGGAGTTTTTTTGAAAAAATTCAGTCATCTATTTTGTTTGGAATAATACTGCTCTTGGTTTTTAGTGTTTTTTATGTAGGTATGGAATGAAAAAAATTGGAAGGGAAAAAGGCAAGGAGCCTTGTGCCAGGGTTCAGCACGGTCTGTGCCAAGAAATAAGGGTCATGCCAAGGCCCATTGACACGAGACTAATATGGTAGATAGGGAGTCATTAAACTTGTGCAGAATGAGACCACCACACACCAACACGAGGCGTGCCAGCACCAGCACGAGGCTCCCCTGACACGTGGCACGGTGCCACGTGTCAGCACGGAACCCCCTATAGATCTGTGCTGCCAACCCACCTAACCCAATTAAAATTGAGCCTAAACCCTACATACCCCCTTTGCTCTATTCATCCCCAAACCCTCTCTTCTTTTCTCTTCGTCTCAAACTTTCCTAAAACCCCTCCCACACTCTTTTAGCCATATCTCCCTCAATTTTCATCTGATTCACCCTCACTTTTATCAAAATATTTTTCTTTCTGAGCCCTATCCAACCAACAAATATTCAGCCTCATAAACTGTATGGTTTTTCCCAAAATATTCAAAAAAAAATAGCTCGGCCTTTAATTGAGTTTTCTCCCAAAAACTTAATTTTTGGCCCGTTCGGAGTGTTGGAGTTGATTTAACCCGAACTAGTAGAGATTCTGCATGTTCCTCAAGAAAATATTTCACCACATTCACCATTTCAGGTACATGGCCGAGCCCCTTACTTATTTGAAGAAGTTAGAGTTGTGAAAATTTTGCGGTTTGATTATTTGCATGCTTGAGAGTTTTAGTGGTTGGTAGATTTATTTTATGAGATATTATTCTGTGTTGGGGATGTTTGGTGAAGGATTTGCTAGATTTTGTCTGTTGTTGGTGCTATATTTTTGTATCTATCATGTCTCGTAGACAGAGAGGGGAACCTAGTGTACCGTTTATGGGTTGACAACTCTCACTTGGGACCAAAAGGAGAGGTGGGGTTTCCTAGTAGGGCTCCCTATTCAAGAGACTAATTTTGTAGATGAAGAGACCCTTAGGGGTTTCAAACTCTACAAACCTGTCAGGTATCTACTAGGGAGGATCGGTATAATGAAGCCTACTACAGTTTCAGCCCCTATCTACACTTGGTATACCCTAGAGTTCTATCTACTCTCACTAAGGAGCACAACAATAAAATGGGGAGATCTGTAAGATTCCATTTGGGGGATGTGCCACGTGGGCTGACTTACACTCAGCTGGCGGATATCTTCAAATGGAAGATTAGGAGAGATGTGAAGGGGCACAATGAGTTGGATGCAGGATATGAGTCGTATGCATGCTAGTCTACCAATATCTGATAGCTGAGGGGTAAGAGACCAAGAACAGTGACATAGTGCACCCGACACAAAGGTTTGTAGCCAGACTGTTAAGTGTGGTAGTAAGCTATTATGGGAGGCCATCACTACCATTGAGAAAGACCGTAGGATGCTTTGGTCATCTACATGGGGAGGGCCTACCCAGACCTCTTGGATGACTTTGTCACTAACTTCATCCATCTCTCCATGGTACCGTCCCACACTAGAAAGATAACGATCGACAGTATGGTTTCACTTCTGGTTTAGTACTACAACCTTTCGGTGAGTGGACGGATGAGGGCAAACCCACAATCCCCCTTTACACTCACTTTACCAGTCATTGATGAGGTGAAGCTTATACTGGAGTAAAACAATACTATATTATAGTCGTACAAGGGTAGGAAGTTCATGAGGTTTCCCTAGCGTGCGAGGACAGCTCAGAGCAAGAAGTTCAAGCTGTAAAATCTTATCATCGAGTCGGACGCAGATTCAGAGGTGGTTTTGGGAGAGCATTGCCGGGGAGAGGAGGATGACACAGAGGAGGGGGATGATTAGGAGCAGATCCCGGTGCACCCCACATAGTTCAATCACATTGAACACCAGTCAGTCCAGCCACAACTAGCATTTCCCCAATTTATACCACCGTCACCTTTGAGCGTCCCGTAGTGCCACAACATGCTTTCGATCAGGAATTTGGAAGACCACCCCCTCATCAGGGGCCGTTTATCATTCATGAGGAGCCTTATTATTCCGTAGGGCATGGTGCTAGCAGTTCTCACAGGCATAACATCTCCTTCCACTATGATAACTTTGCACGACCCCCGCCTAGCCCAAGCCCTAAGCCTTCCAGGCATATTGTTTTGGGACATTCTCAGCAAAAAAAGTCACCCTTGGAATCACCCTCAGTTTAGCCTCTTTTGGGAGCATGAGTTATCGAGTTTTGGGAAAGCACAAAGGCAAAGGAAAAGTTCAATCTAATGGTCCATGGAAGAAAAGGTCTATATTTTTTTATTTACTGTAATGGGAGCATCTTAAGGTCAGGCATTGTCTGGACGTGATGCATATTGAGAAAAATGTATGTGAAAGTCTGATAGGCACTCTGTTGAATATTCTGTGGAAAATGAAAGATAGTTTGAATGCCCGGTTGGACTTGGTGTAATTGGGAATCAGAAGTGATCTTGCTCCAGAAATGAAGGGAATGAGAACTTACCTACCCCTCGCACCTTGTACATTGCCAAAGGAGGAGAGAACCTCAGTTTTTGATTGTTTGAAATCAGTGAAGGTCCCTATTGGTTATTCGTCAAACGTTAGTGGGGTAGTGACAGAGGATGGTAGGATGATTGGGTTGAAATCTCATGATTGTCATGTTTTGATGCAACAGTTGTTGCCTATTGCTATTCGTGCAGTTTTGGAGGATGATGTGTGGTACTCAATCACTAGAATTGGAAGCCGGAAGTCTATTGATTGCGTTGAATTGGAAGCCTTGCAAGAAGATGTTGTTTTTGTGCTGTGCAAGTTGGAAATGTATTTCCCTCCAGCCTATTTTGATATAATGGTTCACCTAGTTGTTAATTTAGTATGGGAGATACAGATATGTGGCCCAGTTGGTATGCATTGGATGTAACCGTTTGAGCATCACATGAAAGTATTCAAGGGATATGTGAAGTGTATGAGTCGACCGGATGCTATTATTGTTGAGAGGTATGTTACTAAAGAAGTAACTGAATTTTTCTCTAGTTTTCTCTAGGATTGTGGTACCATTGGGGTGCCAAAGAATCAACATGTTGGACGGTAGGTGGGTAAACCGAGGTCTAGGGGAATGTTATTCACTCCATTGCACATCGACTTGATGAAAGTTCATTTACATGTGCTGAGGAATTGTAGGGAGACCATAGATTCCGTGACCGAACACCTTAATTTGTCAAGACCCCCAATATAGTTCAGTTAGAGCACAATGAAACGTTTGTGAATTGTTCTATGATCGATGCATTGTGGGGATACAAAATTATAGTTATTTGCAAGGAAGCCTAACTGCACATTGATGATGTATTCTGGATATGAAATGAACAGTTTGAATTTCGCTACCAGGGTCCAAGATTCAAGGAGTATGACACAAAACAGTGGTGTTTATGTTGAGTCTGAAACAATGTGGCAGGCAAGTAAGAAAGATAACAAATTGATCATCAATGTCATGTCATTTTATTGTGTTGTTGATGAGATTTGGGAGCTTGACTATGGAGAATGCAAGATTCCATTATTCAAGTGCATATGGTTTGATAACAGATGCGGAGTTAGAATTGACGATCCAACGGATTTACACTGGTCGACAAGAGTCGTGAGGCATATGGAAATGATCGGTTTGTTTTGGCCAAGCAAGCTAAGAAAATTTTCTACGTTGATGATCCGTGCAATGTAGGGTGGTCTATTGTCTTAGAAGGTAAGAAATATTTCTTTAGTGACGAGATTGATTCGGAGGTTGCAATTGATAAATTAGAGTTTCCATCTATTTTCAAAGAGCTTATTGACGGTCACGGGGAAGCGGTAGCCGCACGCAGGAAACATGAAGATGGTATTTGGATTTATTTGTATGGAATTGGGGGCCGGGAAATCGAAGAAGAGGGAGGTGGTTGGATAATAGTTGTTTAGTACTATTAATTTGTTTGGGTAAATATGCTATGTTTGACATATCCTCCTTATTTGAGAACTCGGGAATACTTTGGAACTTCCTTTTGACCGGTACTAATTTTGGTATGGCTACACCATTATAGTTGCCTACACTTTGATCTTGCCTGACACCGTAATTCCAAGAAATCAATGTGATGCGCAGCTAGCTTATAAATTGAAATTGGCGCTGCACGCAACTGCTCCATTAGTTGCATTGAAGCTGGAAAGCCGGTTACGCTATTGTCCGCAGCTGTGCGCAGCTTTCCTCTTCCTTCAATTTATAAAGTGTAACGTGCAAGTGGTTTCTAGACGCAGCTGCCCCCCTAAATGTTTTTTTTACAAGAACTGGGCTATAAATTGTTACTGACCGCAGCTGCATAACTATGTGAGGAGCGAAGAGAAAATGATGGAGTTGTGGTTGTGAGCACTCTCCCGAATCGCCTCCATAATGGTGTTGCCAACGTCAATCTTCAAATTTTTCTTCACTTTGTAGAGCAGTAGCAGGCGAGAGCGGTGAACCTCATTGTTTATCCTGACCGGCTTCAGACACGCCGCTATGAAATGGTACTAGACATTCATTTCATTCGACAAGTATTTCTTGTCGATGCTTGACAATTCTGCGAGCAGGTTCTTCACAACAGTGTCACCATCCTCACACACTTCCCTCACAATTCTGGACGGCCTGGTCCGCAGCCGCCAACTTCGATGCTGGTGTTGGGGGGATTTTGCAGTAGCAATTGATCGAGTTGACCGAAATCTCAACTCTCTCTAAACGTACACAAATTTTTTTGGTATTTGTGTATCTCAGCAGTGTCATAACCTCGCAAGTTAGCGTCTTATTAGCCTGCACCAGGGAGCTGGAGAAATAATCCCATATGTGCTGGTCAACGTACGCCTTGTACAGCCCCTCAATACGTAAGCCCCTCTCCAGAATCAGGCCCCGACAGAGAAAGCCGATGTACAAGTTCTTGATTTCCGGAGAGTCAAAATCATGCTCCGACAACTCAGGCTGAGCAGCAATCATCTCCATGCCAATTTGTTGCTCCTCCACTGGCCAGGCTTTGACATTTTTTCGAGGATTCCCGGCACCAGCCTTGCATGTGGTTCCCTTAGTCGACTTTTTGTGGGCCATATCTATACAACATACACATGCAGAACCCCGTTCAGATTAGATGCTTAACATGAACCTCATGTACGTATCATCAAAACGAATACAACATTACAGGGCAAAACAAAGAAAAAATGACAACCACCCAATTATACATATATTAAAAATGGAATCATGGCATGACAAGGCGCATAATGAAGAGAAGTATGTAGGTACACATCTACACATAGCAAAAACATGTGACATTATAATGGCACACATGTGAGCAGCATACTTTTCAATCCTGGTAAATGGTACACGTTTTGGTTTCTTCAAGGCATCAAAGTGTGTAAGGAAATCAACCACCAGTTTTAATATGCTGAGAAAGCTTCCCACAAAGTACCTTAGCCAATGACTAATGCCACTTACTTCGCTGTTGGGTAAGGCAGAGCAACCGAAATTGGATATTACGATCAACAATAGTTACGAAAATCATTGTTAAAGAAATTAAAAGAGTAAAAGTATCATCAAGATTTCCAAGGATCACTTTGCATACATCAAGAAAATTACAAACACAACATGTTGTGGTCCTACCACCGATAATTTGAAATTCTAGAAATGAAGGGAACCATATTATTATGGATAACTCAAAAGGTAACTTCGCATGAATCAAGAAGCCAAAAAACTAAAAAATCAGGAGAGCAAAGTTATCGACAAGAACTCAAATGATGACGTCACATACAGCAGGAGACAATAAACATAACAAAATGCAACACCTCTAGTCATCTTGATCAAGTAAGACTCAAGAGATGAAGAGATAAAATTGCTCATCAACGACTCAGAAGATCGAGTAGCAGAAATCAAGAAACCAACCACGAACAAAGAAAACTGCCACGATCAAACCGAGGGCAAGTTAAACTATTCCATTCTATATCCTCACAGTACTAAAACCAACACTCAGTATTGTGGACTGGGCACATAACCTTTTAGGCAGATTATTTAGGATTTCAACATATCTAAATCAACAAAATAGAAGGCTCTGGAAATCATGTACGAATTATTCTCAACCAGTAGACAAATTTGGACTGGGATTCACAAATAATGACATACTGAGACAAAAAATTCTATAAAATTAGGAGGCCCTGTAGCAAACCGCACAAACAAGAAGTTAAGACCACAATCATCCTCTGCTCCATAGGTAAACAAGCCCAGACCAACAAATCTACCGTATTGAGCAGAATCCAAAAAAGGGAACTATTCTACCAAGTATTTACACCTTAAGAGGATTCGAATAAGAGGATGGTCCTACGAAGAGTTGAAGAGGATTCAGTACGGTTTTAAATATGAACAAACACGGAAAGGAAATTGAAGCGGATAACCTGTTTAGAGCCCTGCGATAGAGAAGGTGAAACCCTGGTCGGCTTCCTGTGGGCGATGAAAAGAAATTGGGGAGCAGGGAAACTTTGGGGAGGAGAAGGTAAGACACATCCAATTTCATGTGAGAAGGGTGAAGTAATGGAGAATGGTACTATCGAGGAGCTAAATGGAGGGGTACGAAATAATGTGGCTTCCAATCCGTCCGTCAAAATTCTAAAGAGAGGGCAACATATCTGGTGGTTTTAAGGTGAGTGGGGGTATTGTATTTCGATCAAGGTGGAAATTGGGAGAGGAAAAGTTGATGGTGAATGACATTGATTAGACACATGAAAAGTGGGTTTCCCAAGATCAAGTTCTCTGTTTTCGATATTCTTCCTCCCTCCCAACTGATACACAAATTAGAAAAATAAGTACTCTCTCCGTCCCATCAGAATTGGTCACTTTGGTTTTTCAAAGGCAAATTTAAATGACTGTGACCACAAATATAAATTAATCTATATATAATAAATATATCATGTGAGATAATGTTTAATTCATCTGAACATATATTTTCTAAATATCAATGTTTTTAACACTTATCTGAAGAATCACACTCATTCCGTCCCACATGAAATGACATACTCCCTCCGTCCCTCTAAATGTGTCTTAGTTCATTGTTCATCAATAAGACACAATTAGAGGGACAAAGAAGTACTTATTTTGTGAAAGTCGAATATGATATATTCAGACGATAAACTTAAATCATAAACGAAACGATCCGTTAAACTCTATAAATATGGGCCTTAGCATAAATTACTACAATATAAATTATGTTGGTTTTGTCAAAGGTAGAACATAACCATTTATAAATCCTTATTCGCCTGCCATATATGTAGGTTCCACAAGAAAGTAAAGAATGGTCACGTGATGGTCAACATTCGATTAGAATGCCGACACTTGGTCAAACTCTATGCAACGGCTGATCAGAAAGAAATGGGTGGTAAAAGCCTAGTCAATGTCCGGGTAAAAAAGGTAAGGGGTGGTAAAACTCTAGTCTTCATCTGGTCAAACAACTAGCAGTTGACAAAAGACAAGCAGATGTCGGGTCAAAGTGGTGCCAATCTATAGTCAACCTTAAGTCTGAAAGCAAACGGGGGCAACAAACACTAGTCCCCGTCCTGTCAGGTACGTAAAGTAACCTTTGGGTTGGACTGCATTGAACAGTTGATCGAGCAAGTAACGTTGGGTCAAAACTGTATGGAAGCTATGCAAGTACTATTGAAGGTGCGACTCATGGGGAAACTGTCTGAAAACTGACTAGGCCCCGTACATGCCGGGTCTTACTGTACGACAAATTCATTCTACACAAGCGGAGGGTCGGCCGCCCACCAGAGGTTCAATTGGGAAACATATCTATGCATACATTTATATTATATTTATATTCATAAATAAATACAAAATATGGAAAATATACATAGATGCATGCACTTTCGCTTGAATACACATGTACTCATATATACATAGAAATACATATATGTATACACACCCACCGCTCACTACGTATATTTTTTTAGAAACGTAACCCCAACATCACGTCAGGTATTTATTGTCATGTGACACAAAAATATAAGTTAATATGGGAAAATTACTTGAGTTGACCATGTACTCCCTCCGTCCCTTTTTAGTGTCGTGCATCACTATTCATCAATAAAGTTGTTGTTGTTTGTATTGCAAAAATGTATACATTTAAAAATGTGAAAAACATGACATGAGATACTGCTACATTCATCGTGATACATTTTTTTAGAATATTTTATTTTCATAATTTATTTTCAAACATAATTTAAGATATGAAAATCACAAAATAATCATTGAATAGTGACAGAATGGGAAGTAAGACACTCAAAAAGGGACGGGGGAGTACATGT
>JAULKK010277620.1:0-14733 GCA_032355705.1 Rubia peregrina
AAATTAATTCTAATACATATTGAACTTCAATTATTTGCATTTAAGATAAGATGTATTTTATTTAGTGAAGAAAAAATTAGAATATTAGACCCATTTAGGACCTGTTTTGGACCCAAGACCCGTTTAGACCCATCGGATCTGGGTACGGGTCTAAAATTTTCAGATCCTACGGGTCCGGGTCGGGTCTGGGTCTATTCACAACCTTTGGCCATGGACATCATGAAATGCTTTATGTTGCATTAAGGCCATATTCAAAAAATTTATATGGACTTCAGTTCATTTTAATAAAATTTAATTCAGTTTAGTTCTTCAACAAAAAATTAAAATGATAATATTTAATTTAATTTAATTTAGTCACATTATTATTTTTCATCACACTTATTTTTTAATCAGCTCAGTTACGTTCAACTAATTCAATTCAATTCAATTTAGTTGAGCAAGAACAAACTTTGGAGAACAAGTACTCCTAACTAAGAATAAGTTTGAACTACTTCCTCCGTTCCAGGGGAATTTGCACACTCTCCTCTTTAATCTATGCCAAGCAATTCTACAAACTTTCCCGTTTTACAAAAAATTAACATTTTAAATGACATAAAACTCAAAATTTTACACAACCCTGCAAACCCTCTCCCCCTCAACCCTAATTTCTTCAGATTCAAAACCCATTCTAACTTTTCCTCCGCCGCCACTTGTTTGCTCCGCCGCCGCCACATTGTTGCTCTACTGTCTCCCCCCTCGCTCCCGCCTTCCCTCCTTCGTCTTGACCCTAATTTCGCCGCCACAGCCCTTTCCACAGCCCCCCCTCCTCTACTAAAACCATAATTTTTCAACCGCCTCCCCTCGGTGTCGCCTTCTCTCCTTCGCCTCAACCCTAATTTCATCGTCGCCTCCCCTCACACACCCCCACCAGAATCACCACCCTCACCAGACTTACCACCATTAATTTTCTGGAAAGAGGCAATGCAGAGAGAAGCAGAGACAGAGAGAATTCACCCAGAGAGGCAGAGACGAGGCAGAGGCGACGCAGAGAAGAATATATGAAGGCGAGGCAGAGAGATTTTGCTAGAGAGAGGCAACACAGAGAGGCGGAAGCGATGCAGAGAGAGGTTGAGGCACGGGAGGATGGGAGGCAGGAGGACGATGATTGAAGATGCAGGCGGAGGAAGAAGATCCAAGAGAGAGGTTGAAGACAGGGGCACCAGGGCCAAATTTGGAGAGAGATTTTCTCTCTTTGCAAATTGTCCATGGACGGAGGGAGTATTAAAGATAATATTATCGGTTCACTAATAGTGGCATCTTATTCTAAAAAAATAATTTAATGCATGTTTGACCATAAATTTCATATACTTTATAAGTATTAATATTATCATGTGAGATATTTTTTAATTCTCCGTAACGTATAGTTTTTAGAAAATAAAATTGTATACTCCATCTGTCCCATCAATCTGCAATTTAACTTTCATTTAATCAAAAGTTCTTAACTTTGACCATAAAATTGAATTAGTATATAAGTACTATAAATACTATTGAGTGATACTTTATTTGATTCGTTATAACAAATATTTTCAAATATCAACTTTTCACAATTATCTTTAGTAAAAGATATGAAACATCTTATTAAAAAAATACTAAGCATCAACAATTTTTGAGTCAACCGATTAAAGTTAAAATGTGTAATTTTAAATGGGATGGAGTAGTCCATTATTGTATGTAAATAAAGTTATCGTTAATCAAACATACCTTAAAAATTTACAGTAAAATGTTATCAGTGTTAGTAGACAGTTCACATTAATTATATATAGAGAGAGAATGCAAAATACGAATTAGAAATTCAATATATTCCCTCTGTCCCACTAACAACTTCTAACTTTAATTTCTTTTAAGGTTCGTCTCACTAGTAACTTTCTATTAATAAATTTCTCATATGTAATAATTAAATCTATCAAATCATCAAATTTACCATTATTTATTGTTTTTTAAAACTTTTCATGATAGCACTTCACGGAAAAGTTAAAAAAAAATCAACTTTCGACATAAAAAAAAAATATTACCACATCACGGAGTAGAAAAGATTAAGATAAAAGTAAACAGGAAGTAAATGAATTTCATCCGAAAATTATGAAAATGTGAGAATTTATGAATTGAAAGTCACTATGTTAATAGATGCACTCCCTCTGTACGTATATGTCACCGTAAGTTTAGATGTTTTGGTTTAGATGAATGGAATGAGTTGATAAATTGAATGTAAAAAAGTAAAATGTAGAGTGAGTGAATGAAATTAAAAAAATCTTGCCAAATATAGAAAGTATGTCAGGAATAACTCAAAAAGAAAAATGGGACACAAAGAAAAGGGGGAGTTCTACAATGCAATATACTACTCCCTCCATCCCACTACTATTGGTCACTCAATTTTTTCACGGTCTTCAGTGATCATCTTTGATTGTCAATATCTCTAGTTACATATATCAATTCCACATGAATCTAACAATATCTCATTTGATATTTTTATCATTTATACTCCGCCAGTCCTAAAAAATGACATATTTACTTTTTCACCGTGTTAAGTGATTATGTTTGACCGACAATATCTCTAGCCATATACAATAGTTTTGCATAAAAAATTGATATTTAACAAATAGATATTAAGATGAATCTAACAATATATCACATAAAATTATTGTATATGTATTAATTTATATTTAATGTCAAAGTTTACAAAATTTGACTTGAAAAAAGTAATGTGTCATTTTTAACGGGACCGAGTGAGTATATTAACTTATATTATTACTCAAAGTTCAATAAATTTAACTTTGAAAAGGTAAAGTGACCAAACTAGAGGGAATGAGGAAGTAATATAAACCCTATTACTAGCCCTACTCCTATACTACCTCAATTTCGTTGGATGTTGCATCATATGATTATGTGTTTGGATTTAGATGAATGAAAAGAGTGGATGATATTGAATTTAGAAAAGGAAAAGTGAAATGAGTGGATGAAATTGAAAGAAACGTTTGATTAAAAAATGTGTCAAACCCAAAAAAATAAAAATAAATAAAATGTCACATTAAAAAAACAAGGGTACAGTAGACAACAATCTACATGAAACTACGTACATTCCTTGGTTAGATACAGTGGACTGAGAATGGAGTAGAGGGAATCCCTAGATCTAGCTCGAAGCCCTAGGCAATTCCAACAAATCAAATCCCACTTCCCATTTATTCATTTTATTAATACTTCTATTCTAAATTTTAAAAAATAAGGAGGTGTCCACACACTAGACACAAATTAATTAATAATTAATAATCAGTAATAATATTAATATATGGTGTGACGCAGCCCCATATGAAATCCCACTTTATATCATGATCCAATATTGTCTCTGTGTGATGGGTTGTCATCCAATGAAACTGTAACATGATTGCTCCCTTAATTTGAATTTGTCATCTGAAATCATGTGTCGTCAAATTACCGAATTATCTCCACCTAATTAGTCAGACTTGAATTATTACTGCATGTCCTAACAATAATTTCCTCCATCTTAATTTCACTTTCAACTTTCACTTCACATTCAGTTGCACGTCCACCCGCTTAATTCTCTCGTCAGCATCAATCACGGATAAGATTAACCAGACGTGTGAAAGATAATGCCCCCTCAGTCCAGAGCAAATTGCCAATATAAACGAAGGTGAACTATTTTCTTTTATTACCGTCCACCTAGCCTTGCGCGATATTATTAATTAAATTATTAGTATTAAGTTTTTGTACATGTCTTACATTTAAATTGGAGACAACGAATTTTATTTAAAACTTTAAAATTTAGTCATCTAAGAAAAGCTATATGAGATAGTTAATAATCGTTAAATATTAAATACAATAAAATTTGATTATTTTTTATAGTATTTCATTCCAATTATTTAAAATTTAATTATTGAGATTCATTTTAAAAGGCTATCATAATTAAATGTATCTCATTTCAATAAATAAAAGTAAATATAAATAATCATATTAGTCTTACTAATTATAATATGTCCTCATTTAACAGTTTGTCGGTCGGTCTAAAACAAGACTTTGTCATATATAAATTAATATATGACAAATGTAGAACTGAGCTTCTGTTTGCTTCATTGTGTTCCAGATATTGTCAAAATGCTTTTTGACCTCCCTATCAATGTCAGTCAAGTTTCCCGTGCTTGTAGGTAAATTGGATGTGATCTGCATTAGTTTTATAGACTTTATCCCAAAGGTGCCTGTTAGAGTAAGGACAATTAACGAATTGAATCTTAATTGATTAAAAATAAAAGTAAGGATGTAAGGTTCTTAACTCACCACATCCACACATCTATCTGTGCATTGTCGATCCAGGTAATCGAGTTGTAGTTTCTGAGCTTGTTGCCGAACTCGACCAGTACATCTATGCCCACAACGTTGGTTCACTTGACTGCAAAGACCAGCGGTCAGAAAACTGGGAAGAACATACAGTTCTTATTCTTTATCTTTTTCCAAGATAACCGCATTGCAATCCACGATGAATCCCTCTATAAGTGGATCTTTCAACTTTCACCTGTTATGAATCTGCGGGGACGAAGTTATATGAAATTCAATTTTATATAACTAGAAATTTTTGGTTATAGGAAACAAAAATCTAATGGTTGTGGTATAGTTGTACTCTCGCTGACGGCTGGTAATTGGTGATTGAGTGGGATCATTTGCCAGAAGATGAATCAGTTTTACCCTGTTACAAGAATTCATTAATATTATTTGTTGACTGCAACACTTGTAATTGTATGTTGTGTAAAAATGATAATGAATCATTGGTGAGAATCTGAATGTACTCCTCGTCGTCGTCCAATTCCTTGTAGGTATCTTCCTTATTGTTGTCACTTGGTTGCTCATCTCCCTTGCTTATCAAAGAGGCCGGCCAATATATCATGCTATCCATCTCCAACATTATCCAATTGGTGGTTGGCTGAGGGCAATCCCGCCCTAGGATGGTAGATTGGCTAGCAAACTCTTATGCGAGCCACACCACCTTGTTTCCTATGCTGACAACGAGGGATTTGTCGTAACCCATGTGGAACCATGATCCTCTTACCGACAATGTGTTAGTTTTACAACATAACATCTTCTTCATCCTGCTGTTAGATAGTTGAGGAAAATGTCAACTCTTATATTATAGATTTGGAGAAGTGAAATTTATTATAAAGAAACTATATTTATTTATGTAGACATACCTCCTCATCACCTTTTCCATCGTTGGGCTCTCCACCAGACTTCGAAGCACCTGCAGCAAAGTCATCCATGACCTTCTCGATGAACTTATTTGGATCATCAAGCCCAGCTTGGATTTCAACAACGCCTGCAGTAGCGAAACCCTTGATTAGCTGCTCAAGGTATGGCACCATGCCCTTGACGACCGGTTGATTATTGGATGCTCTCTTCTATGGGGTTTACTTGCTCGAGGAACTACTACCGCACTTATTGGGGGTTAGATGAGGAATAACCACTAATGTGGATAGACCACTCTGAGTCCCCCTGTACCTGCCTGGGTGATCCTTCTTGTTTGTAGCGTTTATGAGAATGTTCTTACCTGGCTGCAATATCAATGTCCCTCGTTCCTTCCCCTATTACATTATCAATTGTATCGATATGGAAATGAAAAAAATTATATATGAAAAATGGAGAAAAAATATATAGAAATTAATTTACGTGCAAGCAATTGAAATAAATTACAACATCCACAACAATTTTCTGAACCTCTTTTGAGGTGTATTTCCCTTCTTGTTCTTGTTCACCTCCAGGTAAACAAGTGATCTGTCAGGTTTGAATTCCTTTTGACTGAGTTGTTTATCAATCTCCTCCTCAGTAAATCCTTGATCAGGCAAATTCCTCCTCTCATTTTCCTTAAGCTTTTCAGCAAGTTTCTCAAGGACATATCGGTCTCCCAGTGTGGTGGGTGTAATCCTTGGTCGATGTTGGCTCAATTACCGTTTCTCGAATCGCCTAAGTGAAGATATTGGGTTATCATCATTTTTTAATATAGATAGTAACGCAAGTGATGGGCAAGATAGTTTCCTACTATTAATTGCAGTAAATCATGCCTGAAATTCGAGGGTCCGACGCCTTCGCTCAAACAAATTCCACTCTTCCTCATCCATCCACTTATACTTCTCCCATGGTTTGACATTCGATTTATTGTTTCCGCTATACACGTCATGTGTATATTTGTTTGCCACCTTTATTTTCCAGTTTCAATGTTGGTATCTTATATTCTTGTAAACATTCTTCTTCAATATTTGAGTTTAACCTTTGGTCAAACTTTTTCAATTTTGAAGCTTGCTTGCATTGAAACAAATGTACAGGGAGACATTAATCATGTGTTCATTATTGAAGAAGTAAACAAACATAGTCCTAAAAGTCTCGATGAGCTTGCCAATATATCCTTTCACGAATCTTCATTTACATCATCCGGAACATCGCTCCAGTGTTCCCAGGATCCAAATTTGATGCGGCGCTGGAAGGCATAATTGTCGTAAGCTGACCACGATGTCTAGTTCTTTGTGCAAACCACCTCTTTCTCAGAGAACTTAAAACCAACAGGGACATGATTGCTCTTCTTTGCTAGCATGATGGATTGACACGCAGCAGTTCAACGATGCCTGCACTAACTATTGATCTTGAACTTGTCAAATCCCTCACCAGATTTGCCCCCAACTTTGGACAAGTCATTGTCCTCTTTATTCACTTTCCTTCCTCTGAGGGTGCTATTTGCAGCTCCCTTGGCAACTCGGGGGTCGGCCGCCGACCTTCCCTCCCTCCCGCATAGTCTCCCTCAACATCCCCTTCATTCCCAATTTTATCAATAGCCAATTCTTCATTGTCTTCCTTTCTTGATTGATGTTCGGGTGTTCCTTCCTTCTCAAACTCTATGTGCAATGGAATTCTTTTGTGCGATGGTTCTTGTTCAGCCACATCTAACTTAGCAGGGATACCATCCTCCTTCTTTTGCGGTCCCGGTCGCTTTCTCTTCGTGGTTAACTTCCTCCGCATAGGCGGCATCTATGACAATAGAGTAGAGAACAAAAGGTAAGCCTTTCATACACCATGAACAACAAAAACAAAGACCTTCCCACTACAAGAAGTACGCCATTGAAACAACATAGACAACAAAAACCCTTTTGGGTAAAGTACACTCACACAATGCCTTCCATATCAAAGTACACCCTCGATACAACACATAGAGCGCCCTTGAACCGACTCGAACAACAACACCACCAACATAGTTCTACACCTGAAACACCAACACAAACGACTTGAATAATACTCAAATAAATTTCCAAAAATATCACATATCACAAATGAAGCATAATCATACCACACTATATCACATTTGCTCAAACATGTTTTTTCTCATAGAAGCATTTTGACAAACATTTTTTTTCTTTGAGGCATTTTGTTGAACATGTGTTAAGCATAACAATAGTATTGATTCCTAATCAAAATTTAAGATGTCAAACCATTGAAAAGTATACCTAGATGACTTAACTTCAGAGATGCAACAAGTTTGGTGAGGTTTCTCAACTTGAATTCGTAAATTTTCCCACTATGTGAAAGGGGGCTGTAAGCTATGAATGGTTATGGAAAATGATGTACTCTTCACCTCTTATAGCAAAGGATAGTGAGGGTTGAGGAGTTATGGGAAGTTATGGTGATTGATGAGGAGCTATGGTGGTTAATTTTGATGGAAATTGAAGGGAGGATTGGATGGGAAGGGGTGTATTGAATGGGGGGGGGTCATGTATGTTTCAACTTCAGTTTTTTTATATACCTGTGATTTTTACACCGGTAAATTCGATTATACCGGTGCGTATGTGTTAAAGAAGAAAGTTTTGAAAACCAAAATGTTTCTAAGGAAGGTGAAATATCAATGTACATATGGTTATTAATATAGATGCTCTCCGCTGCTTTAATTCCATTTTCTTGAACCCAATAGCAAACATTTAAAATTTTAATTACGTACCTAGTACCGGTGGTATAAATACAGGTGCAAATAGAAATTTTTAGCGGTGTAAGAAAGATAAAAAGAAGCTGCCAGGGACTGCTTTAATTTTTATTTTTTTGCAAATGTTGTCTATCCCGGGAGAAAGTTTAGAAAATTTTCACCAAGTACCTAGCACCAGTACATTTACTGATGTTAGTGATTAAAGTTCCGGTGTAAATAAATTCCAAATTTTTTCGGACACAAAAATTCAAATGTTTGGTGTTCCCCGCCAGCAATTTAGATACACTGGTATTTTTCAAATATGCTACTGGTGTATTCCTGTGTACGTTGCCCATGCTACATTTTTTTATATATACATTTACCTCCCACGTGTTTTGTTTAGGCCTTCTAATTTGATAAATTGATGCTTTCTTGATTTGATTAGACATTGAATTAGGTTTTTAAACCTTATTTGGACAAAGCCTGAGCCCCATAACATAAAATTAATATGTATTCATATATTTAGTAAAATTTTCACTATGACCCCGAACATTTACATTCACCCCCGCCGACCACTAATCCATGGATTCGAATAGGACTTTATAATACACCATATTATATAAGTTGAATAGTTGGACATTCAAGGTTAATTAGACTCTACAACTTGTTGATCTTCGTTTATTGCAATTAGGCCCTCCAACCATGAGATATGTTTACGATACTTTCCGTAACTATAAAAAAAACTAAATTGAATATTCTAGCCTTAAATCTAAATTGTAAAATGTTTGTATCCCGGTGGTAAATACTCCGAAAGCGCTAGTACATATTTTAAAATAACCGGTAATAATTTTATTCAAAGTTATAATGTTGATTTCGAATATCTTCCGACGTTACTTTATGGCCTGAACCCGTCCATTTCCTCAGTCGTGTAAGTTGGAATTACATCTGGGATGTTTGGAGTACCATCCAGTTCAATCGGATTTCAATTTCGATGTACTAGTAAACTTTTTTTTTTACTTTTTGCACTTTAATCCCTCCAAGAATCTTGGAAGCGTTGAAATTAAAAATTGGCGGCACTACAATGAAATTCAATACAATAAGATCATGACCATGCATTTTCACCCCCAACGGGTGTACAGAATGACCTCAAAAATCAATTTTGATTGTTTGCACTAGATTACTAAGATTTGCACTATGGCCCCAAAGTTTAATAGGGCAACCTCCATAGCTCTGAATTGTAAAAAAATTTATTCCAACCAAATGTGTCATATAATGAAAGTTTCATACACGGTGATGACCTATGTTGAAGCGCTACTATATGTTTTAGAGATAATTTGTGTGTTTGTAAGGTAATTTAACCCGAAAAGCCTAACATTACCCATTTAAGCTATATAACATTAAAAAAAATACCAAGCATTATAAATTCTTAATTCATCCTTAGCATGAAAAATCATTTGTGCCTAATGATTTGATTTCTAATAAGTAAGCAAGTTTAACACAGTCCAAGGTAATAAAAATGCTGAGGTGGTACGAAATTCAAAGTTTGACAGACTAATACATCATTTTCACATATAGCAACGAGAAAATGGTTCCAGATCATCATGTTCTGTTGTTTCATCCCCATCACGGGAAATTGTACCCACATCCATGTCCTCCGCATCGCATTTGCGGTTGGTTGGGAAATCTCCAACGGCTTCCATTACATCAATAAATTGATATATAAAAACCTTGGCCATGTGGTAGCACCAAGATCTCTGATACTTGGCTTCTTCAAGCAAGTTCTGTACACCGACCTCCAAGGCAGCGACTAAAGATTCAAGGGATGGGACTACTATGTCAGCCGGTAGTTTGTAGAAAGAATCCACACAAATCTTACCTATTGGTTGCCCATAAATGTCAAGGGGATGGGGAGTGACTCTATCTCTCTCTCTCTCTCTCTCATAGAGGGAAGAGATGATACCGCAAAAAGCAGATACCTCCATCTTATCCCATTCCGCCCTCATAATGCATGAGATTCGATGATCAAGATTCCATCAAAGTTTCTTCTTTATTGCGTACACGTGGGTGAGCCGATGTTTGTGGACTTACGTGTTAATTGTTACTGTGTCTATTCTGGACTCCATGAAGTGATAACACCCATTCATTTATGGAGTCAGATCCTTCTTTGGAATTTTGCTCTACCCAGGTTTGACCGAATCATCTATATCATTTCCTTTCTTAGTTAATGTCCCGATGATCTCCTTCCCAATTGGATCTTGTAGGTTGTAGGAGTCACCATTATCAATATGGAGTGCGAGGAACTCATCCTCATCGTTTGGAACATTGGGCAACCCAAACAAATCATTTATAGCATCTGGTGTGAGAGGAACAATTTTGCCTCTACAGTACACCTCATTGAGGGTCAGGTTGCACCTCTAGTTGGCATAGAACTCACTTACAATGTGGAGGTTGAATGCAGGCGGAGTCTTGAAAAAAATTCCCACCCAAGACTGATGCTTGTTTGTTCGAATGAAGGAGATGCCTCTATTCCTCTCTCTAGGTGATGACGACGTCCTTTGTATGATTCATGTACGAATATAGCCTCCTTGGACACAAAGTTACTGTCCGGATACTTGTGCGTCGAGACAATTGGCTGAGAAGGAGAGGATGCAAGGCGTGTCCTTTTGAAATTGAATTTATGTGCCATTTCCTAAAAACCCATTCAGGCATTTTATCAAACACCTTGTATGCGACCCAAGTTAATCATGATATGAACTCATATATGCATGGAGAAGACATTCCAAACAAAATTTAAGCATATATTTAAGGAAGTGGAGGTGATTTACCTTCTTCTATACACTCCGTTGTTGGTCAATTGTAGGACTGTCTTGGGTATTTCTTTAGGGAGAGATATAGGTACTTCCTTAAGATGTTGAAATTGTGTTTTTTATACCTGAAAAATAGTTTAAATAGCTTAGACAAATTTGCACTGGTATTTTATGAAAAATACCAGTGTATATAAGCTCATATAGAAGCGGATTTATTCCTAAGTAGCTAGCACCGGTTAAATACCGGTGCATGTATATAAAATACCAGTGTAAGAAAGTTCCTCAATAAGCTACTTCAGGCTGCTTTTAATGGCCATTAATAAAAATTGTTTGGACCCCAGAGCAAATTTATAATTTTTTGCCTAAGTACCTATCATCGGTATAAGTACCGGTGCATATGTATACAATACCGGTGTATGTTTTATACGCAAGCAGTTGTTTAAGATTGCTTTAAATGGCCATAACATTAAATAATTGGACCCAAGACCAAATTTAATTTTTTTTGCCTAAGTACATAGCACCGGTACATATACCGGTGCAAATATGGAGATTACCGGTGTAAATTGTGACACTAAGTAGCTACTTTAGGGGTGCTTTAAATGCCCCTTTTATTGAATGGTTGGACCTGAGATAAAAGTTACATTTTTTTTGTCAAGTGACTAGCACCAGTATATTTACCAGTGCGTATGTGAAACTTATCGGTGAATAGTGTATAAAACAGTGCATATCCCCTATTTTTTCAACGGTATTTCTCTATTTTAGCGATGCATGTGTTAAAACTAGGATAATACCTTACTTTTTAAAAACTATTATTCCATTCGACTATGATTAGGGTCCATTAAATGTACGAATCATAAAAATACTTTAAAATCAAAACTTCAAAACAAAGAGCAGAGCACAATCATGTCATATAGTTCACAACATAAAGGGGTGGGTATTATACAAAATAGTCGGAGGAAATCCAACTACATGGGGATAACTATCTATCTCTTCCGCTTCTACACATGTCTCCACCCACGATTTCACCGCTCTCATCAACCCACAACCCATCACCATGAGAACGCCATCCCACCACAGCTTTCCCGACATCCTCCAAACCATGAAATACTGATGAAAATTCTGGACTATCAATTATGACTGGGTGATCTATTTCCTCTTCAAAATAAAACTTATTCCCATGAAGCAACAAACAAAATTTCTCACTGAAGGGTCCTTGATATAAGAAACATGTCTTACTTGGGCAGTTAAGATGAACTTGTCATCTTCATATCCTACACGATTCAAGTCCACCAATGTAAATCCTTATGATGTTGGCCTTTTCAGGCATAACACCATAACCATGTTCCACCCAACAGCACTTGAACACAACGACTTTGAACTCTACATAATCCAACTCCCAAATTCCTCAATCACCTCGTAAAAAGGCATCACAGTAACAATGGGATGTTTATCTCTCTTGCTAGCCTGTCACATGGATTCAAATTCAATATAAACACAATTGTTTTATGTCGTGCTCTTCTCATCCTTCTTCAATGTTGAGAAACTGAAGCCATTGATGTCATAACCTTTGTATCGTCTGACAGTGCAGTTTTGTGTTCTTACAAACGCCCATAGTTTACTAGGCATCCCTTCCACATTGCACCACTTGTAAAACCAATTAACAAACCTTCAAGAATGTTCTACCTGTATTTTATTCGAAGGCCAGTATAGATGAATCTCTTCCAACATGGAAACATGCTCTTGAACATATATTGCGTTCTCGCTACTATTACATAAAATGTACAGGTGAACTGTCATCAACTCAACATTCAAGGGTGTATAAAGCGTACCCTTAGAACATGGAGTCTCATTCCGCCTGTCACAGTGTGGTCCACAGGGAACACCAACCGCTCTTTTTCCAACAAAGTTGGAAGTACAGTACTCGATAGTTTGCTCAGTGACATATCTCTGAACAATCAGCGCATCGGGCTAACTTTGATTATAAACATAACCCTTGAAAATAGACATGTGATGTTCAAATGGGTACATCGAATGCATCCCAACAAGTCCGCATGTACATATCTCCCTAATAAAGTGTATCATTAGATGGACCATGATGTTAAAGAATGAAGGGGGAAAGTACTTCTCCATATGACATAAAACTACAACAGCCTCTCGCTCCAGTTCATCTAGTTGTTTCCTTCTTATATTCTTCCTGCATATCGAGTTGAAGAAGAAACACAAGCGCATGATAAAAAATCTAACTTCCTCTTCCAAACAACCTCGGATCACAACTGGTAAAAGTTGTTGTATAAGGACATGACAATCGTGCGATTTCAAATAAGACACAATTCATCATTCACAAAGCGACTAACCTTAGAAGAGTAGTCGGACGGTACCTTCATGCCTTGAATGCTCTCACACATCGATCTCCTCTTAGCAACTGACATATTGTAAGGAGCGGGAGACAGGTGCATTTGCTTCCCTCTAACCTCAGGTGCTAAATCCAACCGAATACCAAGCTCCACCAAATCTTTCCTCGCATTTAAGCTATCCTTAGTCTTCCCAGGGATGTCCAGTAGCCTGCCAATTAAACTCTCACAAATATTATTTTCAATGTGCATGGCATCTAAACAATGTCGAACCTCTAAATTCTCCCAGTACGGTAAATCAAAGAAAATCGACCTTTTTATCCACGGTCCATCAATAACTACACCAACCTTTGGTAACTTCTTACCAAGAACGAAATTCATTTTCTTCACCTTGTTGTGAATAACCATACCATTCAATGGTTTAGGTGACTTTCTCCTCTCCTTCCCACTAATGAATGCCATCATGTTATCTCGCAACTTGTTCTTCAATGGGAGGTATTTTTTGTGGCCCAAATACACGGTGTTTTGCCAATTTTTCAACTGATGGTAATCAGTCTCATCCTAAAAAACTTGTGGCCCTTGACTACATAACTGGAAATGTTACCATATGCTGGAAAATCATTTATGGTACAAAAAATGCATGACCTTCAAGGTAAACTCCTACCACAAAAACCATCAAACATTAAAGCGTCCTTGGATCATAGCACTTTCAAATCTTCTATCTAAGGGTCAAGATAAGGATCAATGTCTGTTTGGACCCTAAAATCATCATGGGCATCTACATGTATTTCCTTTTCATCACAAGTACAGGGGTAGATTGTAAATGTCAAGCATAACTGGACAAGAACTGTGTTTCAAGGATATATTACCAAACATGTTCATACCATCAGTACACAAAGTCATTTTCAAATTTCTAGGTTCGAGCAAACTTGGGATGCAGCTTATCAAAATTCTTCCACTGGCCTGCTTCAGCTGGGTGACGAATCATATCATCATATTTAGAACCTCCCATATCTATGTACCATGTCAATTTATTTGCATTCTTAGCATTCTTAAACAACCTTTTCATCCTCAGAATATTCAGAAGGTGCCACATACATTTGGCGGGCACCCGCATCCTCACCGACATAACATGCTCTCCATCGATGGCCACATTTCTACTTTTCTTATAACGATACACATTACATACGGGGTAAGCAATCTGATCCCTTAAGTCAACCCTATATAAGACACAATTGTTCGGACAATCATGTACCTTTTCATACCACATTCTCATCGGCACAAAATCCGCTTAGCCTCTTAAATGTTGTCTGGTATCCATTACCAGCCGGAAGCTTCTCATTCAGAAACTTCAGTAATTTATTCATGCTAGTATTGCTCCATGAACCACCACATTTGAAATTAATTAAACAACTCCATCAAACATGACATGACCGTGTCTTTCTTCTTGCAACCGGGATACAATGGTTTATCCTTCTCATCAAACATTCTCATCGGACACAAAACCTCGGTCTTCCCTCTAAATTCATCAACTACCTCCTCGCACATGTCATCCAATTTTGCATCTCCAAAACACTCTCCCTCACTACTAACTACC
>JAULKK010277628.1:0-14733 GCA_032355705.1 Rubia peregrina
TAGTTGCCAACATCTGAAGCTCCCCTTGCTACCGATCCGCCTTGATCATACCCCCCCTGAACTTGAAACTCGTCGACGCTAGATCTCATCCTCCCGAGGAATTAAGGCATACGTTCTGAACTTTAGCACACAAGTCGTGTATGTTGGAACATGGTAATTCTGCCTCTCGGCAAAAACTCTCGAACGATACAAATCTGATGTGCAGATTTTCTCTATTTAATTCGTGTGTTTTGCAGCCGAATAATATCCTCCATTTATAGTCCATTGCAGGTCAGGATACTCCATGATTATCTCCATAATATCCCTATTCCCTATCTGTTTCTGAAGCATATCCAAATCCCATAAATAAAGGGATTTTCCTTATCTCACATATCCTATAATATTCCATTAAACTAATTCCATAAATATAGAGATTTACCATAATATCAGTATGCTTCTACACGGCTGACATAAATATTGTATAATCTTCAAGTTTCCATAAAATAATTTCGCTGTGATATCATTCTTGCAAATATGCTTTCGGAGTTTGTTCCAACATGGTACATTTTTCTTCTCTAACATAAATTCATAAATTGCCAATAAATTAATCCATGAGATCACACATGACTTTACAAGACCTATTTGGCGTCAACGACAATGATCAGTGTGAAAGTCAGATTATAGACAAAAGTTTGTTTGGGGGGGGGGGGGGTTTGTAATTTTCTGCATGAAAGAAACTTAGTTGGGATAATGCAAATTAAATCAGTTGATTCATAACTAATCTATTTGCACAATTGATTGCTGCTTTTCTATGGATGTTGTGGGAGATAATAAACATAGAGACTATGTAGAAAGTACAGTTACTAAAATGCGAGATCACTGGCCTGATGGCTCATTCACGATTTTTAACTTCATCCACGGACATTTTAACTTCATCCACGGACATAATCGCAGTCAGATTGCCGAAATACTGTCTGAGCACGACATTAAAGTGATGGAGTATCATACACAACATGAAAACTGCCCTTCACTTGCACTCGAGCTGATCTATCACTTTCTGATTTCGACCGAGACTTGGCTTGATCTTAGGGAGAGTAACATCCTTTTGCTGCATTGCAAACGAGGTGGGTTGGGTTGGGAGTGTTGAATAGGGTTTCATGCATTTGGTCTTGGGTCTAATTTAATGTAAACAAATTAAAATTATATTGAATTAAAATTGTAAAACATCAAATATACACAAAAATACACATTGAATGAAATTGTTTAAAACATCAAATAACATACTAAATATATCAAATTAGAATTTTTAAACATCAAATAAAATCTTAAAATATACATCAAATTAGAATAGTTTAATGTTAAGTATAAACTGAAATACACATAAAAAATAGTTAAACATCAAGAATTAATTAAACCTCCGAAAATAAATACATTAACATCTATTACAAAATTAAAATACACATAATGCTCAGTTCATATAAAATAAACTTGTTGGGACTTGATTATAATTTACGATCATACTGTGATGTTACACTGTTACATTGTGATGGTTCAATTTTTTTGTTTGATGTTTTGCAAAAGTACTGAGGAAGATGTTGATTTAAATAAGATATCCATATGCTCCACTGCACTTATACATTCCACTGTTTTTGCATTTGAAACATTTTATTAATGTTATTCATTACAAAATGGTTCAGATGCCCGAATATATACATAAAAACTAAAAAAAATCAAAATAAACCTAAAATATCAACAAAATCTAGTGTCTCGACTATAACAAATAAATCAGTATTTTAAAAATATCATTCTCTAACAATACATCTCAAATAATCAAATTCTATTTTCCCCAACCTTATTTCCCTTCACTATTTTCTTATTGAAGACATGACTTCTCTCCTGCTGGTTTTGAAGAGGATGACTCTTCTACTCCACCAACACCAAGATCGAAGGTCAGCTTCGGTCCTCTGTTCAACGGAACACCTTAGGGAGCATGATTCCTCATAGCATTTTTTAAATATCTCATCAGTGACATCGTAGAGCTCTGGCTTGGAAAGTATTCCTGTGAAATAAATGTAAAACATCACATACAGTAATTAAAACATCAATATCTGAAATTAAAAAATCACAACAATACACATAACATCGCTGACAACTACTTTGAGAAACATCAAATATGGTATTTAAAACATCAATATAATTTTTTAAAAAAATCAACAGTACACACTAAAATGTCAAAAGAACAAAATTGAAAATCAGTTGCATACTTAAAGGTTAAACATGAAAGATCAAAGATAGAACTTGGAGCATCAAACACTAAAATTATAAAATTACACCAACACACATAACAATACTTAAAGGTTAAAAATGAAAGATCAAAGATAGAACCTGGAGCATCAACAACAATATCTAAAACATCACAGCTAAAAAAAGAAGAAAACTTACAGTTCCTACTTCATTCTCAATTGCACAAACAGTGGGCAAGTGTTCTTAGACATCTAAAAAAAGCAACAACAATAAAAAAATTTAGCACAACTCGTAACAAAACCTTAAGATATCACACACAATCAAAACCACAAAATTGAACATCAATTGCATACTTAAAACATTACAAGTATCAAATAATGAAATTAAAACATCACACCAACAAAGATAACAATACTTAAAACCTAAACATAAAACATCAAACATAAAACCAGAAAGATCAATAACAGTATCTAAAATATCACATCTGAAAAATAACAAAATTTATAGATCCTCCTTCTTTCTTGATTGCAGCAACAATGAGAAAGAATTCTTAGACATCTAAGAAACAACAACACAAAAATTAGCACAATTCATAACAAAACCCTAAGATATCACACACAATCAAAGCTGAACATCAATTGCACACTTAAGCATGAAACACCACAAACATCAAACGGTGAAATTAAAACATCACACCAACAGTGATAACAATACTTAAAACCTAAAACATGAAACAGAAAATGAGAAACATAAATAAAAATATCTACTGGATGACGACCTCCTTACACTTGACAGATTTCGACCTCCTGCATGGAATGAAACCTTGTAACTTTGCTTTGAACACCAGAAGGTGGAAACCCGACAGCTTTGCATTGGTAGATTTCACCAGAACTGAATTATAATTCCAACTGGCAAATCGATGGAATCCCATGGCTGATTCCAGCAGCGAATCCCACATATTATAACCAGCGAATTCCAACATCACATTCGGTGTGCAAGCCGGCGGCTGTAACTCAGGGAATCAGAGCTAGAAGGACGGGATACTCGATGAATATAACGAGGGTTTCCTATTTTATTTATTTTCAAACTGGTCCCTCAACTTCCATGAATATTATAATATTGACCCCAAATAACAAATATTCTAACACTGACCCCAATATTTAAGAAGCTGCTACTTTATATTTAATTTGTTTGTAGTTTACCCTTGGTCTCACGGTGAGATGGTCTCGTAAGAGACGGGCTCATTGATGTATGAAGTAGTGATAAAGTTTTCTTATAAATTTATTTTGTTCCTTTCGTGTAATTTTCATGCGCATTTTTTGTTTTGAAGATTATTTCGTGCTATTATGCAATTGTCGGGTTAATGGAATGAACATCATGGTTTTTGTGTGTCATTTGTATGTTTTGTTCTGTGTATTGACAAAAGAAACACGAATTTATCTTAGAGATGTAAATACACATATGCTTATGTTTAAACTAGTTCTTGGTATTGCATATGTATATCTCATTACAAAAAGCTGAGTAAATCAATAGAAAAAATAATGTCACAAGCTATATGCAGCTAACTATTCAGATATATCATTCGTTTCTTGGGTTTTGATGTGTGGAGTCACGCCAGACATTTTGGAAAGTCGGTCCTTTCACTCTTCCGAAAGCTTACTCCCAAACTCCTTAAAATCAAGGGAAAGAGATATAATATGCTCTCTGTTTGGGGGCTTTTTGAGGTCAGACATGTTGATTCGTGAGCAAGATCATAGATTTCAGCATCTCATATAACTTTCATCTCACTTTCTCATTTTGTAGGGTCATATTGACACTTTCAGTTAGGCTCATTTTAACACTTTGATCATTAATAAATGACAAACTTAATTGATGTTCACAACAATATCGTGCATGTAATGTGCAAGAGTTGGGTATAAAATAAGCATTTATATTTACTTTTGATCGATTTTAAGGTGAAGTATTTAAAATCAAACCTGCTATGGAGTTAATATAGCAAAAGGTAGTACGCATTTTCATCTTATCTATTTTGCATGAAAATGTTTAAGTTTTTACTTAAGTAGAAATATGTGTAAGGTGCTTGCATTTTGTATTTATACTAGTTAGATTGAGACTTATAATTTTTTGCAGTTCACCACATGATTTGCTCAATCAAGCTCAAGCTCTTCCGCAATCAAACATATGCAAAAGATAATAAAACAAATAAGGAAGTAAAATAAAGCTCATTTGCTCCTTGGAGAGACTTGTGTTCATCAACTTCCCTCTTAAGCACTTGGTGAACTATGAGGGATAAAAAAGCATTACAGTCGCAAGACTTACACTCTGCTGGCGGATTTGAAGGCACATTTTAAAATATATGGTACAATCATATAAATGTGATTGTAACAACAAATTCTCAAGGTATAATTTTGTATCTAGTTTTAGGTTAATATTTTAATTTCATATTTTTCTAATCATCAGAATTATTGTGTAAAAGTACCTTTAATTCTTCTATATATAATCAACCGTACATTTAATTATTTCTCTATGCCCTTTAGCCTTTGCAAAAAATTTATTTGACATCATGGATAAGTTTTAAGTTCTTCTACGTGCATGAAATGTGCCAGTTTACTTTATAGTAAAATACATACACATAATATTTTTGAATTTGTTTAAGCAGTTGATAAAAATGTATTTCAACTTTCACGTGGAACTTGATCATCTATGATGCACCAAGAGTTGTGTGCAATAGTGATTATCAATTTGCTGTCTTTATTAGAAATATAGAAGTAATTACCTAAAGCAAAAATTATGTGCAACTAGCGAGCATTTTATACTAATTAATTATTAGAAAATGAACTACATTATTCACCTATTGATTATAGATTACCATCATAGGTTTCTGCATGGTAATATACATGAATACACATAGTCATCAGTTGTACAAAAAAATCTTCTAAAATAAAAAATCCCTTCACTTATTTTCTCTGTCTTTAGACTTAGATCCTCCTCTCCGTTGTGACAGTGGATCACAAACAATGATCGTTTGATAGGAGTTCGAGCAGGGTGCCTGGATGTCTTTGAGCAGCTTTGATCACAGACAATGATCAAAGTTGATCGAACGCCTCGCTGCATTTCCTTTCCCCCTCCATGTGGTCTTCAATCAATGTCAGCTGAGCCTTGAGATCCTTCACTGTGCCTTTGGGGCCAGACAAAATGGCACCGCCATTATTCTCATTCTCAAAGTGGTTGATGATGTGGTTCACATCAAGGCTTCCGTACGAGAAGGGCTTCCCCGACAGAGAGAACGCGTCAATGTCCACCTCAGCTTCACAATGGGAACTGAGCTTGCTGGCCATTTTGAACAGGCTGGAGCTGTGCTAGGAAAATACTATTTAAATTTGAATTAGGAACTCAGCCTAAGCTAATTTTAACCATTACATTCTATTAATCTATGTATGATTTTTTTGATTCACAAAAGATAGCATATATCTTTTAAAATATTAATTGATAAAGATTATGATATACATATATATATTAATAGTGAATTATTTATAGGTCAATTTCGAAAGTCAAATTAGTATCTTAATAGGATTAATTGATTTATGAAGTAGTGATACAGTTTTCTAATAAATTTATTTTGGTTTTTATGAGTGGAGTTACGTCTATTTGGAAAGTCGGTCCTTTCTCTCTTCAGAAAGCTTACTCCCAAACTCCTTGAAATCATGGGAAAGAGATATAATATGCTCTTCGCTAAGGGGCTTTTTCAAGTCAGACATGTTGATTCCTGAAAAAGATCATAGATTTAAAATCTCATCTAACCTTTATCATACTTTCTCATTTTTCAGGTTTATATTGGAACTTTTAGCCTAAAATTTGGATCATTTTAACACTTTGCTCATTAACATATTACAAACTTAAGCGGTGTGCACATCAATGTCATGCATGGAATGTGCAAGAGTTGGATTTAAAATAAGGATTAAAATTTACTTTTGAACGGTTTTAAGGTGAAATATTTTAAATGAAACCCGCAAAACACTTAATATAGCAAATGGTAGTATGAATTTTCATTTAACTTTTTTGCATGATTTTTTTTAATGATTATGTGAGAAAAGGAATACATGTAAGGTGCGTGTATTTTGTATTTATACTAGCTAGATTGAGACTTATAATATTTGCAATTCAACACGTGATTTGTTCAATCAAGCTTAAGTACTTCCGCAATCAAACATAAGAAAAAGAGAAAAAACAATGAAGTAAAATAAGGCTTATGTGGGGCCTAGAGATACTTTTGTTCATAACCTTCCCTCCAGAGCTCTTGGTGATCTAAGAGGTCTAAAGAAGCATTACGGTCACGAGACTTTCACTATGGTGGCGGATTTGAAGGCACATTTAAAGATCTATGGTACAAGCGTATAAATGTGATTGTAACAACAATTTCTCCAAGTATAATTTTTTATCTATTTTAAAGTTAATATTTTAATTTTCAAAATTTTATAATCATCATAATTATTGTGTAAAAGTACCTTTAATTCTTCCATATATAATCAAATCAAGTATATTAATTTAATTATTTCTTTATGCCTTTTTTGGCCTTTGAAAATATTTTTTTGACTTCATGGATAAGTTTTAGGTTCTTTTACATGCATGAAACGTGCCAGTTTAGTTAATAGTAAAATAAAGATGCGTAATATTTTTGAATTTGTTTAAGTATTTGATAAAAACGTGTTTTAACTTTCACGTGGAACTTTATCATCTATGATAAACTAAGAGTTCGTGTGTAATAGTGATTCTCAATTTGCAATCTTCATTTGAAATATTGGAGTAATTACCTAAAGCAAAAATTATGTGCAACTATCGAGCATTTTATACTAATTAATTATAAGAATATGAACTCCATTCCTGGCCTAGTGATTATAGTTTACCTAATTACCTTCATAGCTTTTGGCACTGTAATATACATGAATACACATAGTTACAATCTGTGCAAATTTTTGTTCTCCTAAAATAAAAAACCCCTTAACTTATTATCTCCGTCTTTATACTTAGATCCTCATCTCCTTTGTTACAATGGATCATAGACAATGATCTTTAGAGGGGAGTTCGAGCAGGGTGTTAGGTTGTGTTCAAGCAGCTTTGTTCACAGATAATGATCACTGCTTATCGAGCACCTTTCCGCATTTCTTCTCCGCCTCCAGTCGGTTTTCAATAAATATCACACGAGCATAGAGATCCTCCATCTTGCCTTTGGTGCAAATCAGAATGGCACCGCCGTCATTCTTATTATCATAGAGGTTGATGATGTGGTTCACATTGGGGTTTCTGTACAAAAAGGGCATCCTCGAAAGGGAGAACACAACGATACCCACCTCATTATCACAAAGGGTGCTGAGCTCACCGGATATTTTGAAGAGGCCGGAGCTGCGCTTGGAGAAGATTTTTATTTTGAATTTTGAACTCAACCTGAGCTAATTTTAACCATTATATTCTATTAATATATGTATGATTATTTTGATCCACCAAATATAACATATAAATTTTAAAATATAATTTATTAAAGATTATTTTATACATACAAATATATATATTAATAGTGAATATTTATAGAGTTTATTTTGAAAGTAAAATTAGTATTTTAATAGGATTAATTGATGTACGAAGTAGTGATACAATTTTCTTATAAATTTATTTTGTTCCTTTCATGCAATTTGCATGCACATTTTTGTTTTAAATATCATTTCGTTCAATTGTGCGATTGTCAGGTTGATGGAATGAAAATCATGGTTTTTATGTGCCACTTGTGTATGTTTTGTTTTGTGTATTGACAAAAGAAACGAAAATTTATCATAGAGGTGTATATATACTTGTACTTATTTTTAAACTGCTTCGCATACATATATCCACAACGAAAAACCGAGTAAGTCACCAGAAAAAGAATGTTACCAGCTATCTGCAGCTAATTTTTTTGATATAGCATTCGTTTCTTGGGTTTTGATATGTGGAGTAACACCCAACATTTCGGAAAGTCTGTCATTTCTTTCTTCAGAAAGCTTACTCCCAAACTCCTTGAAATTATGGGAAAGAGATATAGTATGCTCTTCGCTAAGGAGCTTGTTCAAGTCAGACATGTTGATTCCTGAAAAAGGTCATAGATTTTAACATCTCATCTAACCTTCACCTTACTTTCAAAATTTGCAGGGTCATATTGGAATTTTCAGCCGAAAGTTAGGGCCATTTTAATACTTTGCTCATTATTAAATTACAAACTTAAGTGGTGTGCACATCAATATTGTGCATGGATTGTGCAAGAGTTGGATATTAAATATGCATTAAAATGTACTTCTGAATGATTTTAAGGTGAAATATTTTAAATAAAACATGCTAAAAAGTTAACATAGCAAAAGTTATTATGCATTTTCATCATTGTTGTTTTGCTTGAAAATGTTTAAGTAATTACTTAAACATGAATATGTTAGTTGCGTGTATTTTGTATCTATGCTGGCTACATTGAGACTTATAATTTTTTACAGTTTAACACATGATTTGTTCAATCAAGCTTAAGAATTTCCCAATCAAACATAAGCAAAAGAGAAATAACAAATAAGGAAGTTAAATAAGTCTTATATGGGCCCTAAAGAGACATGTGTTCATAACCATCCTCCAAAGCTCTTGGTGATCTAAGAGAGATAGAAGCATTACAGTCATAAGACTTACACCGTGCTGGCGGATTTCAAGGCACATTTGAAGACAGGGGCGAAGCCAGGAATTCAAAAGCGGGGTGCACCTTCAACTGAGAGTAGCCGACAACGGTGGAATGGAGAGAAGAATTTTGAGCTCGAAATTGAAGCCCGGTCTCTGGAGTGGAGTTCGAATCTTCTTCGACTTCGATTTCGGAAGAAATGGGTTTTGAGAATTGGGATTTACACGTTTTGAGAGAAAATGTATAAAATAAAAGAATATTCTGGGTGCACAAATATACAAAAAATAATTTTTAACTTGTAAAAAATATAAATTAAAAATAATAATAATTCGGGGGTGCACGTGCACCCCAGGTTTCTTAATAGCTTCGCCCCTGCCCCCGATGTGCCTCAATCCACCACCTCTCTCCCGCCATGAATCCCCCATCACCTCTTCCCCTGGTGAACAATGCCTCCATCGTCAACCTCTCCAACCCATTTCCACCAATCACCACCGCCACGAATTTCCGTGAATCCACCACCTCTCCCCCTCTACGAATCCCCCACCACCTCTCCCCCTGTGAACGTTGCCTCCACCGTTGACCTATGAAAAATGGCCAAAAGCAACGGCAAAGACCACGAATCTAAGGCTCCAAAAAATGGGTTGAGACGTTATGGAGAGAGGTAGACTTGGGCTTCCTTCCTTCGCTAGGAGTTGCAGAAATAGGGGTGTCGGCGGTGGAATCAGTGACGCAAGTGGGGAGAAAGGGGAAATCACATGAGTAAGGGGAAATCATAAGAAATACCATTTTTTCAAATTCTTTTATAAAAGAGTAAAATGGTCATTTTGATGAGTTCCGCCAAAATTGACCGTTGAAATTTTGCTCAATGAAATTTAATATTATTTTTGCACTTTTAGATTTAACAAGGTCATTTCTGTATTTTTTATTAAAACATAGGGTTAAAAACTTACTTTTCTCTAATATATATAATTAATTTATTCTTTAATTACAATTTGGTATTCGGGTCAGTTTTCAGATTGAGTTTCAATATCTAAAACCAAACCAAAATCCATATTCAAGAATCGGTTTCCACAATTTGGTTATCCAAATGCCGTATTTTAAATATGGTTCGGCTTATTCGAATTATTCAATTGTTGGTTCGGTTTTTGGTTTTCTTTGCCCACTCCTAATGAATCGTACTGGTCGGGGCGGACCATTGACTGTGACTCAATTTTTCCATTTAAAGCTTGCGCCTGTATCATTTGGCTCGGGCCGTTGCTTGGAAGCATTTCTTGATCAGTTGAATGGTGCGAGCTACATTAATTTTGCGGGTCGTTAACTGGGAGTCATTTTCTGAGAAAAACGATGGTGCAGCCGTCGATCTTCACACATCATAGTTTGGTCTTCAAATGTTTGAAATGAAACGACACGGGCTGTGTAAAAGGGCACAGTCCGTGTCAATACTTAGCCTCGGAAAGGGTTGGGATTACACGTGTCGTGTTGCACCTAACGACTCGTTCCAAGGGGTTGTGGCATGGCCGTGATGGCCGGTACGATCTGTGCTGGAAGCCTCTGGCAGAGTCATGTCATCTGATGCTGCCATTCCGGCTGATGTTTCCATGTTGGTTGGTGCTGCGTGGTGGTTGTTGCTGTCGTGCCGAGTCTTGAGAATGTTGAACTTTGACTCTCTTCTTTTTTTTGGCTTGATTCCATCTACTACCAAATTTTTTATTTGTGGCCTTCTGTTTACTAGCATCTTTGTGAATGCCCTTCAAATATCTACTACCAACCTTGTGGATAACCTTCTACAAGATAACACTGAAGTGCTCATGAGCAACCCACTAGTAAGCTCACAAAAGATGATCTAGGGGTTCGTGGGGACAAAGTGTCAATTAGATCCAATTAAGTCTGCAAAAATTGAGATTTAGATACGAAAACCAAAAACGGTCATCTATACCCTATGTAATACAAATCTAACTAAACTTACCAATCAACCAAACAAAACATAATAAAAAAACGTGTCAAATGCATTGGCTAACGCATGCATATAGGTGTAGATCAATAGTAATCCCGAACAAACATCCTACCGAGTGCACTATCAATGGGACCATCCTCTACTAACACATTGTTGAGAAGAAGGTAGTTGACCCCGGTTACACCATCATCAACGAGATGAACATGGTGTCCTTCGCTTTGAAGAGTTGGACCCTGCCTTATAGCAACATCATCACTGCCCTAATAGAGAAGTAAAATTGTATGATCAAATCAATGGTGAAGATCAAGCCGAAGTACTGTGATGGGAACTAATTCGGCAAGAAGCACTATCATTGGGAGGTGGGGACATCGATTGATTGTAACGTCCACAAGGCCAATCTTGATGTGCCTGCCCAGCCTGGTCCCGATGGTATTTCATCATCATCCGCAACAACGCATCCTGAAGCCGTCACTCATGTCCCATGATCGGGTATAACATTTAATTTATTTCGAGGTCATTCCTATTGTTTAAGATTTTAAATTCTAAACTTTTAATTAAATTAACAATCCCCCCAAGGAATAAAGCGTAGCGCATGGGCCACACCCATGAAGGACGTGGCTGAGACTAAGGCTATGGCGATGTACAATGACTGCCATGTGTGGCTGTTGATGACCGACGTGGAGGACCAGAAGGCAATGTTGGTCAGTGCTATCAATGCACTTCGTGTGGACCCCCAGATGACTGCACATCGCACATCAGTCTGAGTCACATCTCGATGAGACAGAGGATCAAGAGGATGAGGAGGATACACTGGCTAACAGTGAAGATGAAACAGACTCCAGCGGTAGCGAGGACGGGACTTTGAGCAAGGGTCGGAACATGAGACCACGCAGGAAGAATATGGCAGTTCTTCAGAAGATGATTTCAACCCTTCCCAGTCACCCACCCCCAATGATGTCCATGTCTTGTATTGATGACTATGTGTTTGGATTGTATTTGAGATTCTTTGAATTTGTCCATTTTTTGTGAAATTGAATGATGTTCTGTGGATTCTATGTTACTCTATTTTGTTATGGATTTTAATTGTTTTATTGAATTTGCGTTCTATGGGTTTAGTCAACTACAAGATAGGTTTATGTCTGTTGTAAACTTAGAATGAGCCACTTTAGATGGATCACTCCATGTTCTGGCTTAATTGGCTTAGCAGTGATATTTTTAGGTAAATTGTATCCATGCGACGTTGCAGTATATCCGCACATCATAAGATAGGTTTATGTCTGCTGTAAACTTAGAATGAGCCACTTTAGATGGATCACTCCATGTTCTGGCTTAATTGGCTTAGCAATGATGTTTTTAGGTAAATTATATCCATGCGACGTTGCAGTATAACCGCACATCATAAGCTGAAATAGCACTGACTTGGACCGATTAGTAGGTGCGATATCACCCTTCCCAATATGATCTTACAGAGTTATTCACCGACCACTCGTGCGACATCGACATCTCTTTCTCTATACCAAGACATGAACTTTGAAAAGTCGCATATGGCTTGTCGTGTAAACCAATTTGTGTGCCGACATGTGTTCAACGTCGAGAATTTAGTTTGCCTACACATTCTTGGCTTCAGTTTTTTGGGATAGAATGGGTAGAAAGTGGATTAACCAACTACATTAAAACACAGACATTCCCAAAAACATTCAACAAGTTTATTTAAATTAATGATTACACCCAATCTATGCTTCTTCTTCCGCTTCTTCGATTTGGGGTACTTTCAATCCACACGCATTCTTCGTGGTCTCTCCTCAAAGCTAGCTCCACCCCCACAGATCTCATCATCCCCAGCATTACCAGTGCTGGATGGAAAGTTTGGAATAATGTCGGACAATGAAGATGGACAATAATCTCCCACAAATTGACTTTTACTGTGAATGACCACTGATTTTCCAGAATCACAATGACCAGCAACATAAAACACCCATGTAACCTGGGAAGCAAGGATGTGAGGATTTTCGGGAGAACGAGTCATGCTCAAATCGATGACTATAAAGCCTGGGTCGTCCACCGATACACCGACATTGTCATCAACCCATTTACATTTAACAAAGTGGTACCCTGAAACTTGTGTGGACAAGTTCCCATATTTCCTTAATCACGCCATAGTAAGACATGTTCCTTAACTTCACTCCATCATTTGTCTTACCCAGGATATTCATCACAGTACCAACCAAAATATTACATACATTATTTTCAATATGCATCACGTCCAAACAGTGTCGAACATCAAGGGTCTCCCAATACGGTAGTAAAAAAGGAATGTTTCTTCCAACTACAAGCAACCTTTGGTTTCTTCTTCCTTTTGCCAAAGTTATTTAAAAAATTACTCAACATGATAGAGATTAACTTACCTATTAATACGGGAGGAGGGGGCAACAACCCTACCTTGCCATTGAATCAGCATGCCGATTCCTCCACCGATGTGTTATTGGAAGTCATCATTGGTGCTCAAGATACAATGTCTTACTTCTATGCCTCATATGACAATATTCTGTTCCTTCCCAACAAATGGGGCATGCCTTGTGACCCTTAATTGAATACCAGACAAGCTTCCATATGCAGTAAAGTTGTTATCAGTGCAGAACAACATAGCTTTAAAATCAAATGACACCTTTTGAAACCCATCATACGTCATTATTCCCAGATCTTGCAGCTTCTAAAGGTTATGCACCAAGGGGGATAGGTACACATCCATACCGTTCCCCGGTTGCTTAGGACCAGAGATCATTAGAGACAACATGATGTACTTCCTTTTCATGCATAACCATGAGGGCAAGTTATAAATCACTACCATCATCGGCGACGAATTGTGACTGCTACTCATATTACCGAACGATTTTATTACTTCCTTGCACAAACCAGGCCTCAAGTTACGTGGCTCTTTCCCAAAGATTGAAAATGTTGCATCTATCTTCTTTCACTGATCACCATCAGCCAGATAATTAATGACTTCAGGATCAACCACTGTCTAATATGCATGCCAACTTAAATTCTTTCCATCCTCAGGATTGTCAAACAATCTTCTAAAATGAGAAATAATAGGTAGATACCAAATAACCTTGACAAGAACCTTCTTCGTCTGTCAATTTCCAATTTCTCCATCAAAATCCACCTCCTTCAATTTAAACTGAGGAGCATTGCATTTAGGGCATACCTCCGCATTCAAGTGATCTCCTCTATACAAGATACAATCATTTCAACAAGCATGTATCTATTCATAATCCATCCCATCGAACATAGTACATTCTTTGCCTCATATACCATTTCCGATATTCTATTGCCAACCGGAAGCATTTATTTCAACACTTTCAACAAACCGGAGAACCAAAAATCACCATAGGAATACTTAGCTTTAACATTCATCAACTTCAACGTAGCATTCAATAATGTCATTCCTTCAGGGCATCCATCATATAGAAGTGTTTCATTATGTCTTGTAAGTTTGAAAGTCTGTTAGGATTGCCATTATAGCTCTTGACAATATCCTCAACCAACTCATCCATCCTATCATACTTCTCGAGTTAATCTACTTCATTTCTAGTATGATCATCCACGTTCTCCCCATGCCAAAACCAAATTTTGTATGTTGGATCAAAATCGTATATAAATAAGTCATCCTTCAAACCAGTTGCATTTTCATGAATAGTGGTGTTCCGCCACTTCTTGCAAGGACAATACACATGTGACAAATTCTCTTTTGCGGTAGCGAATGCATATGTAATGAATTTGGTTGCAAAAGATTAATACTCCTCACCCGTTTGATCTTCGTTGTAACAATGGATTGTATCCATAGACATTTCTACATTACAACAAAACTACACAT
>JAULKK010277636.1:0-14731 GCA_032355705.1 Rubia peregrina
TTGGGTACCATTTGTACGTGGTTTTACTCTCGCGGATCAAAACATGGTATTAGGGTGTATCTCTAGGACCAAAAAAACAATTTAGTCATTAATATATCTGAGAGGATTTTACAACGCAAAATCGGATAGAATAGCTATTGTGTAGGAAGCCAGTGTTCATAATTCCTTCATCGATAAAGTTAGGGCTCTTGTAAATGCTCTATGAATGAGAATTCTATTGGAAATTCATGTATAATTTTGTGATGGTCATGTTTTGGGAATCATCTTTTCCTAAAGAAAAATTCTCTATTAATTGCTTCTGGCTAGGTGCAGTGGCCTCACTAGATAGAAAACTACTTTCTTGAATTCTTCCCTAGTTAAAATCCTTAAAAATTATGTGTTGTGTACTTCACCAACTTAGGAAATCTAATAAATCATAACCACTGATTTATTTATTTTCATCTTTGAGAGGACTTTCAAAGGTAATATACGACTTATTTTCCTATTCTATCGTGGTTAGTGCAAAAATTATTTATCTTGTATTTATTGTATCTTTAAATTATCCAGAGTTAGATTATGTTCTTTTTAGATTTTTTGAATTGAATTAAATAAAATTTAAAATAAGTGTAGTGAAAATAACGATAATAGGACCAATATTTTTTTATAACTATGGAATCTTTAATTAATGATAAATCAAAAAATACAAACAAAATAGTGGTCCTTCACCCTAAACCTTTACAGCAACAAAAACGCTCTACTAAGAAAAAAGAGCTAGCAAGCCAACCATAGTAGCTAAAATTGGTCTACATGTACCCTATTTGCCACTATTTTTGGCCTTCCGAAGAAAGTCATAAGCGGCTAAGGTTGTAATTTTATAAGTCCAATTCTAGTCTATTATGTTAGCTCGCCCTTTTTCCTCACTCCCAGAATGTTAATAAAAATGTAGCATATGAAAAACCTGCACCAAACCCCTACTTCTAAGCTAATCCGTTCATCCAGACTCTTCTTCCAACCTCCTCTAGACTGCAGTTTTTCCCGTGAAATATTCTCAAGTTTCATTCCTCCCAAGTATGATAAAAACTGATATCATTACATAGAACCCCATTTTCTTGTTTTGTTTCAGATTTCCTAGCCTCTTTCGTAACTCTTAGACCTTGCATTTTAGGCAACTTGAGAAAACTAGCCAATTTCTAAACAAAGGAACATAAAGCACCTATCAACTGATGATTGTTGATCCCATTTCGTGCTCCTTCCCACATAAAGCACAAAGTTGATGATTGTTGATGATGTTAAACTCATGTAACTTATCAACTGTTAGAAGCTTCCCTTTCAAGAGCATCCTGGTAAAGGAAACTTTAATAGGACCAATTTAATTTAAATTCCATTATAAAATTAATTAATATGAATTGTAGTTAAATTAATATAACAGAGCCATAATATATCTTTCCCTCAGTCTCGTAATTCTTAGATATTGACTTTCAAATAGTGTGTATCTTTATAAGGAACTTTATTAGTTCAAAATTGCTACATTTACTATATGAAATAAAGTATGCTTGATTCTATAAAACTTCCAAGATTTGACAGAGTTACATGTTGATCTAGTATTTTTTTTAAATATGTTAACAAACTTTTAACTATATCAAAATTTATTGTTTTGCATCAATATTTTAGTTTTAAGGAAGTTCAAACATTGTATGTCCTCTATAGTTCCAAGTAGTTTCATTGTTTTTGAACACATTATTAGGCCCGGTTCTTTCATCGAATCCACACGCAACTAGACTAAAAGGAATTGAAATAAGCTAACCAAAAATATTGACCCGCATGTCCGGACGAGTCAGCTGTCCCGATCCAAGTTGACCCAAAGCATATGATCAAATGGATCGGGTTGAGTTGGGTCAAAATTCTCATAGTTTTGGGTTGGATCGGGTCACAAATCAACCTAAATTGACTCAACTTAAAATTAATTTTTTAATAGTTATCCAAATAAAATGAATGCTTTTTAAATATATTAATAATTAAATAACAAATCAAATAATAAACTATTTTCATATAATTTAAAATAAGGATATTATTTTTTATTTAATTATAAATTATTCACTTAAAAAAGGAAAATACAATTATTTTCATTCTACTTTATTGGCATACTTTTAATATTTCAATTAAAAACATAAATTTACTCAAATTTATTTATATAAGCATGAATATATATTTCATATTTTAATCAATATATTCTTTATAATTAATAGTAGTTGTACAAAATTATTTTTATTTTTATAAATACATTTTTTGAAGAATTTAAACTTGTTTATTTATGAAGTAAATTGAACTGACCACCATTTCTGTTATTATTCAAAAATATTAAAATTTTCTTTGAAGTAAATTAATGTAGGATAAATTGTATTAAATTAATGTAAACTAATTCTTTTTATAAAAAAATAAGAAAATGAGGCAAAATTGAAAATTGGTCAAAATGGGTCGATTTGGGCCAAATTCTGACCCAACCCATTTTGACCCGACCCACTTGACCCAAATGGGACATTGACCTAACCCGACCCAAATGAGTTGGGTCAAAATGGGTCGGATCGGGTCTGGTCAGCAATTTGAACACCCCTATTGTTAAGTATAGTGAAAATAGTAATAATAGGACTAAACTAAGGTAATTTTACCACAACAAAAATTAATAAAATGAATTGAATTAAAAATAAGTGTACTGAACATTAGTGTACTGGACTAAACTTTATAAAATAAAATTTTATAAAAATGAACTAAATTAAACTAAATTGAAAATTTCTAAAAGAATGAGCCTTAGTCGAACCACATTGCTTGGAGTCCTTAGGCATGTACATTGGCAAAGTCTCAATTTCATACTTTTTGCACACTCTTTCCTCTCAACAATGGTAAAATTCACAACTATTCAGTCACGTTCACTTCATACAGTTACTTCCACATCATCTTTATCTTATTCTACTATTTTTTACTTATTTCCAACTCACCATTTATAATTATATATTATGTATGGAAATATAAATAAATTAACTTTAATTGTCTAGATAATATTTTTCATATTATACTAATATAAATAAAAATTTCATTTAATAAATATGAATATGAAGTTGAAAATTTTATTTATACTTCAAGTAATTATCACGTTTAGAAAAAGAAATATTAAAATTAAAATATTGATTATTTTAAATAAATAAATAAATTATTAATTTATAAAGATATAAGAAAAAATATATCTAAGAGTAAAGATATATTATATTTTTAAAAAAATACAATAGGTGACATGCATTTATTCCATGAGTTCTAACTTAGATATTATTATTTTTCAACTTAAAAATACTATAATTTTTATTTAAAAATATAATAATATTTTTGGTTTATAATGTTAAAAATGAGAAATACATTCTTTAAAAATAGTTACTATATATTAGACTAAATCCATATTCAAAAAATAAATTTAAAACTTAAAATTTTCCATTAAAAGAATTAAAAGAACTGTTATATTGTAAATAAACGGGTTGGATAACATATTGTGAATATTAAACACTATGTAGAGAAAAAGAAAATACAAATACAAAGTTTTATTTAAAATTGATTAATTGTTAGATAGATTACTTTATAATTAATGAGATGTTTTGATGTTTGTTTTTATTTATTTTAACAAAGTTTCTATAATTTTAAAAATACTTTAAAATGTATCTCGAAACATAAATAATTATAATCCAACCCTATACAATATTTTTTTTATGATTGATCTAATTAGGCAATCTAACAAGTGACCTTCTGGGAAAAATTAAAATGATACTCTAAGCAATAAAAAAATCATATTTTATGTGTGGCGCGAAAGATGAAGTCAAAAAATAAAAATAAAATGGGTTTGTGATGTCTTTTGAGTGGCTTCTCTCATGTCACAGGTTCTAAATTCATTCAATTCCAAAATATTATTCTCGTTTTCTATACTAGACAAGAGATCATAAACATACACCTTAAATGTAGTATCATTACACCACCAATAATACGGTTTTATTATCTTCTGATCATGATGCACCGATACAAGATCTTCTTAATTATAGCATTAGGATCAAGAACTAAAGAGATATATGAATCTGAGGAACCTGTTATTAGTGTCCACGAAATCTAAATTACCAATCATCATCCGTAAGAAGGTCATCAATCTTCTCCAGACTCATGAATCACTTACTCATTAGCAATATGAAATTATATAGTAGATCTAGATGATCGGTCTAAATAAAACACATAATTCAATTAATAACAACTGCAAGATAATTTCGGTACAATTTGAATAGGAACGAATAGAACTTGATTACTTCTTCTTAAACTTCACGTTGTATTCAACGATGTCTTCAATCGTCATATTAAACTAAAATTTCAAATCTCCATTGATAGCCAATCTCAAAAACAATACATAGCACATAGAACCTAATTACTTCTTCTTAAACTTCACATTGTATTCAACGATGACTTCAATCGTCAGAAACTAAAATTTTAAATCTCCATTGATAGCAAATCTCGAAAACAATACATAGCATATAGACGACATTTTCAAGTGAAAATATCTATCTACATCTTGTATGGATTCCTCTCTCTTTTATTTTGAAAATCCCTTAGGTATTTATGTCAATAGCTATATATAACTAAAGAAGGAATAAAATTATTCATCTAATCTAACTATAAATATTTTAAGAATACTCAAATAAATATATTCTTAGGAAGACGAGATCTCTACTTAAATTATAAAAGGAAATAGAGAGTTCTTCTAATAATAATTCTCCATAAAATGAACTAAAATATTTTCCTTGAGAATAGGAAACTAATTATATTCCAATTAGAAGATTAGGAATATAATTCTAACTACAAAAGAAATTTAACTATTCTTCTTCAGAAAATATAAGAATCTTAATATAATTAAGAAAATGAATCCTAATTAGACCCACAAATTACCAAAGCATAAAAACCAGTCCCCGAAAGTCAATGGTCCGAATCCAGTTGAGATTTTAAAACCCTCAAATCAGCCGCCCACAGTCCAAGCGAGCCACCTCCACCGGACGTGCCTGCATGCGCAGCTTCCCACCGGATGCTATCCATCTACGCATCGTCGTGTGCGGCCCAAGTATGCACCTCCAAGCACAATGATCCTTGGTGTTTTTGCCCCGCTTTCCCCTGTTCTTTAATTTTTAATCTTTAATTTTCCACTAGGGTCCGACAACGGGTCTTTGGGTCTTCAAAAACTCATAATTCTTGTAAAATCCTTAAAATCTTCGTAGAATCTCTGAATTACACAAATATCCCCCCCATGCTTAAACCTTGCTCATCCTCGAGTAAGCAAAATAAGACACACTCTTGAAATAATTACAAAACATCAAGATCTAAGTATGTATGAACTAGTAGTCATAAAAATGAATCAAGTAAGCGCAATACACATTTATGAGTGGATGTGATCATTTAGAAAGTCTTAATCCTTACTCTTTTTCTTCTTCTTTTCTCATTCTGCTTAGATGTCTTTTAAGTTTTTCACATAACCACTTTGTAAGCCTACTTTTTCAACATTCTATACTAATTAGACTTCCTTGTAGGCTTATGTTATATACCTAGCCCATGAAACCCTAAGCATAAGGTCCATCTCGCTACAACCAGCTCGCTCACCACTTGGGAGCGAACTAAGTTCAACTCGCTGACAAATAACCACATTGGAGAAAACTCAAGAATGTCACTCATCACGACATTCTCTACTAGATCAAAACCTAAAAGAGTTTAACACATTACGTGAGCCATGATCACACACTCAAGAGGCCTATAAGTAAAGACATAGATCACTAGTCTAGGTAAGCAATTCTCAACACACTACACCTTTTAGAGATTTCCAAGACTAACTTGGGCATCTGAGTTTCTCCCTAAAGACATTCTCTGGGGACTCCCTTGTAGGCACCTAGGAGAGAATTCACCGGGCTAATCCCAGGATCTGTCCTCACCTGGAAGGATTCCCCCACATCACAAGCCACTTTGCGAAACTAAAGGAATATTAGTCGGTTAACTTAAAATTTACATTTTAAATGCATTTACGCCTAAAACATTTTTGAAAACTTTTGAATTATTACATTTACATTTTTCTATACACGAAGTCATTTTCAGCTCCATGCTATCATACTGTTTTAACCTGATTGGTCTACTAAAAAATTTCTCTATAATCACTTCGCTTCAAATATTAAATTGTTCATATCACCAAAACAGTCACTCTACACTTCACTTCTCATAAATCAGTGGCTGGGAGGAGGGCTTATGGTATGTGTGTGTGTGTGTGTGTGTGGGAAGAGTTCAATTCACACCCTTATTTTTACACCAATTTTTACACCAAATCATAACCATCCATCTAATCTAATCTCATGGTTGGGATTATTTTACTAATAATAGATTTAATGAATGAGTGAGATTAGATTAGATGGATGGTTAGGATTTGGTGTAAACATAAGGGTGTTAATAGAACCCTTCAATATATGTATATGTGTGTGTGTGTGTGTGTGTATATATATATATGCATGTATGTATATATGTATGTATGTATGACCTATCCAATCCTAATTAATCAAAGCTAACCATGCAAAGTGGTAGCTTCGCTGAACAAAAACAGTTTGCTAATCCACAAAGGATGAGAATGTTGCATCGCCACAAGCTAACTAATTGGGAAAATGGAAAGAACTACTTACAACAACCTCTACTAGACCATGATCCAAGAGAAGAGAGCGCAAGAAATAGACCACGATCACACGTTCCAAACCCTATAAATAATGACAGAAAATACCATACGAGGTAAGTAACTTCTGACTCCCCAAATACATAGGCAATCAGACCATACTAACTTGAGGGTTTGAGTTTCCTCCCAGTGATCTCCTTGCATTTACTGGGACTTTCCATGCATTGATTCTAGTCTCACTCGAAAGGAATTTTTTGCATCATGCCCTTTTTCTAACAGATGTGCCACGTCTTGCTCCATTGGTTTCCTAAGGTAACTAGGAAAAAACACAACAATTATACTCGTGATAAAGAGCCAAAATAACTCCCAAAATTTACTAGCTTTGAGTCACAAGTGCTCATCTCTTTGATCATACTCCATGCCAGACGCAAACACATGCATAGCAACAGTGCGCTTCTGATATTCGTGAAACCCAAGCCTACGAACTGCATCAGGTTTTTGCACAATACATTGGTCATGGTTATGAACATCCTTCACCACACGGAGAAAAAACTCCTTTCTCAAATGAAGCCTTCTAGGAAAAACTTCATCGAAGTAAGTTCTTGTCCCCGGTAAAGGATCAAAGTAGTCTACCAATAGTTTTTTTTCTCGCCTTCCTTGTGACCCCTATCAACGGTTCTTTGTTTATGCCTAGGGGTCTTCTGTATCATTTCCATTTCTTTCAGGTGATCAAAGTACAACATACAAAATTGTTGCACTTCTGATAGTGCTAGCAGGTAACGCTCCATGCTATTATCTATATTGATAGTAGGAAGAGCAACAGTTTTGTATTTGAGAATTCTTCGTGCTCATCTCATCATTCGTTGGGAAATCAGTAGAATTTGAGTTAAAGTGAGAAGAAGATGTCATGTTATGAATTTCTAAGAAAGGAATGAGGAAAACTATTGAGGAATGACTGAAAGATTACAAGAAAGATGATTGAGGAGTGAATGAAGGGGTGAACATGTAGAGAATTTGGGTTGAATATTTATTAATATTGAAATATATAGTAGAAAAAATTATTGAATGAATTAATGCACATAAATCACTGCAGTATGAGTGTTGGTGGGTGTCAATGACTTGTCAAATTGTATTTAAAAGTATATGTGGGATGTCCATTCACTATCAGTATTTTTTTCTATTATTTTGGGTGATTAGTTCATTTACTGTAGAGGTGGAAAATTCTGAATGAATTGTCAAAACATGTATAAAAGTGTTCGAGTTATTGTACGTGACTAGTCCACTCACTACAATAATAACTCGTTATACATTATGCACAAATAAAAAAAACATTCATTTTTATTCAAATGAAACAAGGTACAAGTACACAAAAAAAGCTTCATACAGTATTACAATGCTATAAAAATGCATGCTTAACTAGAAAGTGAAAATTATAAACCAATAACAGCCAAATATTTAAAATGTGTTTTCCAGTTTACCAATCATTCAATTCTTAATATCAACTTCGTCTTCAGTGAAATTATTCCTGCTCAACAATGTTATCAAGAATGTTTTTTCTTCTTTCACGATCTTAATGTTCAAAATTTCTCATTTCGATCCCAATTTTTTATTTCAAGCATCATCGTAGTTTGTAACTCTTTTTTTTAGGTCTTATACAAATTCATTTGGCTATTAGCCTCACCAAAGGACTTCAGGCATCCATTAATTCATTATATTGTTCCACTGAACTTACCGCTCGTATATCTTTTCCTTTTTTCTTTCATTATCTTCACACCAACGGGTCATGATGGGTAATAAGACATAAAAAAATCACAACTATTAGGCATGCAAGGATTCAACAATGAAGGGTAGCCTCCACACTCATCACCCTTAACCTTTGAGAGCTTCCTCCACTACTTGGTGAGATAACATTTTGGCCGAAGGTGTAGATATTTTACTTATTTCTGGGGGGTGTGCTCACATAGAAATTTGGGCTTATTATCCAGAAAGTCATATGCATTTTCCTCATATAAGGTATGTGTCTCCTCTGACACATTTTCTTCGGAGCATTCACTCTTATATCGTCGATTACCTTCTAGCATCACACCAGTGAAATTTCCAACCATCTTTGAAATCGTAGCCACTGATTCTTACAAGACTTTATACTTCAAACACATTAGGGTCTTGAGTTACTCCATTTTTCGATGTTGTAATTTTACCCCAGTAGGTATCTCTCTTCTGGTTTGTGTCGGTCTCTCATCATTTATAGTTTCAACCACACATGAATTGTTTCATCGTTGTTTTTTCCTTTTCATAAGGCCTTTCGTCATCCGTCAACTCTGCATCCGACTCCCCAAGATCTAGATTCACCTCTGCTTCATTCACTTTCATGGGATTGTTGTAATTGCAACCTTGACTTCCCTCACTTATGTGACAACTAGCAACTCTCATCATGTTAACAACTCTTCCCACAAAGAATACCACCATCAATCAAGAATGAAGAATAACCACCCAGTGGCAAGAGTGTTGATTTTCAGGATTTGTTTAACAGAATGAGGATAGCTATAAAATGACATGGGATTGAACATACTACATCGGCATATTCGGATGTACCAGAGTCAAAAGATTCGGTGAAACTTTAAAATTGGAAAATGAGCTATTAAAAGACTCGATTGTAAATTTTTAAATTGCAACTTTCATTTTGAGCCATGTCTATATTCTGATTTTAACTTGAAAATGAAACTTTGGATTCCGATAATTTGACTTTTTTTTATTTGGGACATCAATTTTTTCAGATCTGGTATTTTTTTTCCTTCCATGATCAAGAAAAATAATCCATTGAAACAGAATAAAATTAATTTTGAGAAAGAAGGATGTAGATTTTCACAATGAAGTGTGTATCAAATTATAATGAACACTAGGCTCCATATAAACAAGAAAATAATAGAGCCGCTGGGGAAAAAATACCAGATTTCTTGAATTGAAATAGAGTCGTTGTGAATGTGAATTGAAAAGGAAGGAAGAGAAAGAAAACTATTAAATTGAAAAATAAAGAAGAAAATGTTTAGTTTGAAAGAGAATATTTATATTTATCTGATTGATTGGTTTTTAAGTTGGTAACTAAACTAGAATCAGCTTAAACCATACACAAGCTGTACAATTACTATATGTGCTGAAACCTTTCCTTTTGTTATAAGAGAAAGTCACAGGAAAGACGGTCTCTCCTTAAACTCATGGACAGTCCCCTGTAGTTTTTACATTAAATATTGTATTTTTTTACAAAATTTAAATATTATATTTTAAAAGTATAAACAAGTAATAATGTGTACTCCCTCCGTCCCCAATTAAACTGCACACTTTCTATTTTGTTTGTCTCAACTCAAATTGCAATAGGTCGGAATTTGCCAAAAATCAGCCCATTTGACTGAAAAAGAAAAGTCCAAAATGCCCCTGGACCCTCACCTATCTACAACCATTAAGGCTCATTTCTCTCTAGAAAATCAGCCTCTCCTCACTTCTCTCTTAACTCACAAAATCCTAGCCTTGTCTAATCTCATTCCTCTATGTTCTTTGATGAATCCCTCACTTTTTTATGTTGCTTTCGTTGCTCTAATGTGATTATGTGCTATGTTCGTCGTTTTTATCACAGCTTTTAGGTTGCAAACTAGGGTTTTCGTAAGTTGTTTGGGTGTTTTAAGTTGTTGATGTTCATTACAGTTTTTTTAGTCTCGATTTGGGTTTTGCGATTTACCGATTTTGAACAAAACTTCTTGTTCTTCGGGGTCTAGGTTCTCGATTCTTTATTTTTGTTGTGTTGAACCGGTAAGATTAGCTATTAATCTTCACTTTCGTTGTTAAAAACTGCGTGTATGTGATGATTTTCTCATTTATTGAGTCATTTAATACATGATTCATTTTATTTTGTGAATATCGTTGCTCTTCTTCATAATTTTTTCCCAATCTGTGACTTGCTAGGCCCATTTTTGTTGTTTGCCTCCAATTGTGCGCGATTTCATGTTTTTTTAGCCTCGATTAGGGTTTCCCTTGTTGATTTTGGGGATTTATGAACAAAAACCACATTGAAAACCCTATGCATGTGATGTTGTTCTTATTTCTTATCTTTTGGTTGTGATTGTTTATGGCCCTGGTTATACCCTAACCTGGTCTGTTAGTTTCTATCCCTATTCTTGTCCAATGTTCTTTATCCTTTGTTTATATTGTTTTGAACAAGGTACTTGTGTGCATTTCCTCCTTTCTTGCATATCACTTGTGTAAGTTGACTGTAACTTATTTTGTCCAAGTCATATTGTTCTTGCATTTCCTATGTTTGGATGCAACTGAAACCCTAGTCACTGTATTCTTTCTTAACTAATTCATGGATCATCGTAACAGGGATATAGATGGCAGGATAAATCTGCCATTTGCCAGCCCTTAAATGACTCCCAGTTTGAGTCCCAGTATGAGCAAAGTTTCGATCCTCCTCTATTTACTGGGCTAGAAGAAATTCAATCACAGCTCATTCCCAGTGAGGTCTCCCAAGGCCATGACCCTGTCACTTACACTGATTCAGCTGAATCGTGGGATACCCCAATTGTCACATATTTTAGCCTTGTTTCTTTAGCCCTGTTTTAGCACTCTGAATCAGAGACTTTGGATGAAACCAAAGCACAACCCCCTGATTTAGATGAAACACGGCCCCCTAATTCAGATGAAACACAGCCCCCTGATTCAGATGAATCTGATTCTGAATCTTGGTGTGATCCACATCTTTCAGTATACTTCAAGGATAATGAATACACTAAGTATGAGGAGCCGGGGTTCTTTGAAATAGGGGTTGCTCTATTCCCTACTAGCTGGCCCAAATATGAACCACTAGTTGAGCCTAAAAGCGATTCACCCGATGAAAAATAGATTCATTATTCTCAGGTTGTACCCTTTCACCATTCCAAAATTTATTTTCATTTTTTCTATTGTTGTCTACATACTAACTATTTTTCATTGACTGCAGGTTTGTGTATCAGATCTGAAACTTGTTGTTTGTGGCAGCAACTATGTGATTCTGTTCTGTTTGTGATGTGTTGTGTGGTACTTGTGATTGTTGGGTATATGATTCCTTAGTTTGGTTATGTTCAATTGTGTAGCCTTGTTTATGTGTTCATAATTTGAATTGAACCTGGCATGGCATATTTCATATAATGGGCAATAATGGAGCAGTAAACTGTGATTCATGTTTATGTGGATTATATATGCAGTCATGCAGTGTTAGACACTAGACATTCTGATCTTGGCAGGGCATTTATAAACTAATATCATAGCTTACATGTTTGTGATTGATGTGTATGTGCTTGTTGAACCCATGATTGATGATGTAGATTGAATGAATGGAGGGGAAATGCAGCCATGCTTATTAGTGCTTAAAATTATTCGATCTTGGGGGGCATGATGTGATTAAACCCAGCTCTGAAATTATTTGTGTGCATGACCTTGTTCTAGTTGATAGCCATCTATGATGATACATTACTTGTATACACTTTGGCAGCAGCTATGTTTTTTAAACATTTGGATGGCATGTTTGTAGTGTTTGTCCCTTCATTGTTATATGTGTGTGTGCCTTGCCAGCCAGTAGTTATGTTATACATTCTGGATTTACCTTTTTTGCCTCACATCCTGAACCTGATTTTTAAAAGTAGAGTTTTTTTAACATCATACAAAAGGAAGTGTAGCCCTCCCAGCTTTTACAAGGTTTCCCTATAAACATACCTTAACAAAATGCCTGGTATGTTTACACTAGACCTGAATCTAGAAGCACGACCCTTAATAATCCTTGCATTTCTACACTAATTCCATACTTATGAGCAGATCCCGAATCTTCCTGGTTCTGCCAAAAGCCACCATGTGTTCCAAAATCCACAATTAAACATTGGGGCAGCATACCAAGTCTTCTTAGCCTTTCATTTCCTATATGTGGCAGTTTGAACTCATTATCACCCCTGCATTTCATGATTTCTACCATAATATTTTTGCAAACTTAGGAAAATCTTGTCTATAACCCTGGGATCCTCCCTCTTAAAAGCATCATACACAACATGTAGTAGCCTATCTAGGTTTTGACTAGGATGTTGCTGCTGTAAATTCTGAATTGATAAAAAATTCAAATCCAAAATGTTTAGATTGGGTGATTTGGCTGGTTGGCACAATAACTGAATATAAAAACCATCTGAGGTGGTTGCAGTTAAAAATCAGGTAATTTGCAAATATGTGGGTTAGGGCATCATCTTGATGTATGAAAATGTGTTTGATTGCCCAAACTGGCCATTTTGCCTTGATTGCTGGTATGAATTCATGAATAAACTTGTGTCTTATGATATCTCTACTGATGAACACAATGGGTGTAAGCACCATAGTTCCCTGGGTCTATTTACTGTGGTGTATTTGGCTGCTATATACTCCACATAAGGAAAGACCCCTATTTTCCCATCTAACACAACATTACCATTTATGTCAAATATTGGTCTACACACAGCACATAAAAACGGGAGGTTTGGTATGTAATTCTTGCTTTGAGTGATTCTGTAAGGTTTTAGTTCATTGGGAGCAAGAATAAACCTGATTGTAGTCTCAGTGATGTAGAACCACCTTTGGTCGATGTGTATGATCTTGTGCATGTTCTTGAACTGCAAGTTGCACTACAGTTTGCTTAAGCACCATTCCAACCTTAATTCTTTGCATGCCAATGTTAGGTTTAGATGTACTTCATTAGTGTGGCTCCTGACCTCCTTGTATGCTATTGCTCTCTGTATGCTGCTTTTTTCCACATGCAGGGATGATGCTGTGCTGCAGCACGTGCGCCTGAACCTTAGTGGCAAGGTCATTAAGGCTTCCATGTAGATTGGTATCTTGTTTGCTCCGCAACGCCCACTTCTTCTCGAACGAGCAATCATAGTTTCACCATTTTGTAGTTGCTGCTTCACTCAATCCCAAATAGTGTTGATGGTTTCATCTTTCTGCTGCCTCCACCCTTCGATGGTTCTGAATGTTCTCATTCTTGATATGTTGAAGTAGAAAATGGGCAATTTCTTACCATTGTTCATCTGTAAGGTTTCTCCCAACCAACAGAGCCCTACTGCTCGATGATGAAGATGAAGAAGTGGCAGGATTAGGATTTTCAGGTCTAGGCCAGTTTTTTTTTATGAACACTTTTTTTTAAAAAAAAATGTATGGTTTGATTGGGTGCTGTGATAATGCCCCTATTTATAGTTTTGTATTTTGTTAGTGATTTTTGAGACGCTTTTCCCGAGTTGCTTTTTATTCTGCACTTTGCCCTCTTTTTAATGTACTTTTTCTAGCTTTTTAGACTGAAACCAGTCCTTTTTTTACTGTTCAATTTTGCAGCTATATTTTCTCTTTTTGCAGTTTATTCAAGGACGGAGGGAATATTTTAATGTGAAAATATAAAAAATAAAATTTTAAATTTAGTACTCCCTGTGTCACGACTTAAGCTGCAATTGTACTATTCATTTAATCAAAATGGACTAATTTAAACTATAAAATTCTATTGATATGCAAATAAGGATATTATCGTGTGACATAGTGTTAAATTTGTCTTAATGTGTATTTCATAATAGTAATTTTATAATTTTTAATTATGCATAGTTATAGCATGTACAATGGGGTCTCAATTGCATCTCAATTAAAAATTGAGACAGAACTGAGATAATTAAATTCCACAGTAAGGGTCTCAAAGGAGCCCCAAACAATTGGGACCTGGGCCATGGTCCAACTATTTGGGACCAGCTCAATTCAATTTCGTGTCCCCCCACTTGCCTCTAGTCCCACGTGCAACTGCTCCCTCTTGCTGCTTCCAATTTTATTTCATTTGTGGTGTCACGTGGCACCTCCAATTGGGCCACGTGGCACCACATGTCTCTTGTTTTTTTTACTTTTTTAAACCAATTTTTTTAAAAAAAAACCTAATTTCATACTTAATTTTTAAAAAACTTAAAATATAATTTCAAACTTAAAAAACTTAAAATCTAAATTACATTCTTTAAAATATATAGG
>JAULKK010277654.1:0-14728 GCA_032355705.1 Rubia peregrina
ACTAACTTAAGCATCAGAGTGTTTACCCCCCGGACACCGGGGGCATTGTCTTGCAGGTCAGACGCGATTCAAGGGATTACGAAGAGGGGCTTCTATCGGTGGAAACATATTCATCAATTATTACCTTGGAAAGAGACAAAAGTGGTGCGGTTATTGAGGAAAGGAAAGCAAAATTTTCAAATCTTTATCTTTCCATCTTCCTCTCTCTATTCCTTATTCCTGCAACCTCTCTCCCAATATTCTGGCCACACTTGTGTTAAAACCCTAGGGATAGGAGGTGCTAAGTGTTCGAGACTCTCAAAAGATTCAAAGATTTCAGTTGCAGAAACCTGTCACTAATTATCACCATGGAGAACATCAAGGACTTCAAGAAAATGTTTGGAGAATCTGACAAGAAGATCAACCTTACCGAGAGCTCGATGCTAGAACCCCGTGATGGTGTTCAAGAACCAGGAGTAGAAGTGATGTCTTCATGGTTGTCAGAACATGCTCCAATACCAAAAGCTAAGTTTTTTCAGAAAAAATATTTTACCTTTAATAGAATGTGGTTTAAATCTTTTGATGATTGCATTGAGTGGTACCTGAAGCATGATAAGATGGAAGATTTAAATGACAATAAATCTCTACCGGGGAAGATAAATTGTTATGAACCGAGTCATTTTCTTAAGGGGATTATTGGGGAATTTCAATACATGGAAGACTTGAATCCCAAATTCAGAATTAGCCTGTATAAATTATGAGGGTCAAAAGGTTATATTTGTGTACACTAGAGATTTTGGACCAAGGAGACTTAGACTGAGAAAAATGGATGAATGGCCTGAGAGGTTTGGTGTGTTAAGATCCTCTGATTACAAGGCAGTTAAACTGTTTAACCTTGAGGTACTTGAGAGGATTAAGAGACTTAGGAATGTACCCCATGTTGTTATTGAAATTGTTTATGATGATGAAGAGTTGGAAGCAGGGATGCTGGTGATGTTCTAACACAGATTGAGGATGTAGGAGGAGATGCTGGTGAGATGAAAATTGATGAACCAGAGGAGGTAGGTGCATCTGATGTTCAAACTTCAAGATTTGAAGCAAATTATGGTCTGGGAGGTGGAACTGATCATATTCCAACACCAGAAGAGGATTATAGAAAAAAGGGGAGGAAGATCCCGTTTTAACCTCTGATATGGAGATAGGGGGGATGAAGTAGAGATGGAAGAACCAGGCGTTAATGATGTTCCAATAGAATGCTGAAGAACCTGAAGTCGTAGAAGTTGAGGATGTTCCAACACAGGAACAAGATGAGGAAGAAGCTTTGAACTGATGTTCCAACAGAAGAAGCTCATGTTGAATACCTGATATACACCAATGATGCGTTGTTGGAGGAATTTTTTCAGTCAAGGTCCAAGGGATCCAAGAGCCAAGCTGAAGAATCAACTGAAGAGGAAGTTCAACCAGAGAAGAAGAAAATAAAGAAATAGGCAGGTCAGAGCTCAAGGTCAACACCCCCAGCCAATGATGCACTGAATTAAGACTTCTTTAATGAAGTATGTCAATACAGCTGGGAAGTCATTTGTCGGAGGAACGCTATTGTAGAGAGGGCACTGGATTTAGAATCTTACAAGGACATTGTATTCATAGCCTTTCTTGAGCATTTGAGTTTCACAACTGCTTCCACTGTGTACAAGGAATATAACAGGGAATTGGTGTAAGAATTCTATGTCAATGTCAAGGCAGTAAATCTGAATGTTGACTCAGAATGGTATGGTTGGGCTTATGTGCATGACAAGGTGATAAGTTTAACAGCCGAGAGGATTAGCAAGATGCTTGGTTTACCCACACCTGAATTTGTGACACCTTATGCTGAGGAATTGGAGTTAACAAATGATCAGATTCTGACAGAAATCTCTAGAGGGTTAGTGACTCATTTGCCAACCCAAGGAATGCAGTTATATCCAGCTTAACCAACATGTATTTTTGCTTGTCTTAGATAGCTATCAATTACTGGATTCGTTCTAAAAACACTTCAGCTTTAACTAGAGAAATAGCCAAGTTATTGTATTGCATTGGAAAGAAGATTCCTTATAATCTTGGCCGAATCATACAAGAGAATATAGTGTTTCAAGTTGTGTCTTCAAGGATTGAGAATTCTTTGCCACATCCATGTATTATCTCAGCTCTGGCTAAAGAAGGAAAGATGAAAATCAAAGATGATGATGTGGTTGTGTCTACTACTCTGGTGAAGGCAAATTCTAGGACTTTCTCTACCCGGAAGATTCATGATCTTCCCTGGACTATTTCAGAAGCTGGAACCTCTTCACTAAAGCAGCAAAGAAAGCTAAGGAAACCAATAAGGTTGCTATGAAAGTCAAAATTGTTGCTCTCCAAGTTCAGATTGCTGCTTTGGAGGCTGAGTTGGCTCAGTTGGATGTTGTTAATGAAGCTTAACGTCTACCATTTACTGTTTGTTTTTCTTTTTTTTTTAAATTTGATTTCTTGTTGACTTTGGCATGTTTTATGGCCCCAAGGGGGAGTACTTTTGGATTTGGATTTCTGGTTTGTGGATTTCTTGTTTGGGCTTTATGGTATTCTCGGATTTCTTTCTGGAATTATTTGGTTCTGCTGGATTGATGTTCCAACATGGTATTTCTCGGTAATATTAGTACCGAGTTTCTGGGTGATGTTCTATTTCGGAGCTATGGAATTTAGGGGGAGTTAAATCTTTGAGCTCATGTTCCAACATCTAGAGTGATTTTTTTTTGTTGCTCTATTTGCATAGTTTATGTGCTAAATCCAAAAGGTTGATGAGTCCACAAACTGCCAAAGGGGGACATTGTAGAGTACATATTTATTTAATTGATTTTTTTTTGTAAATTATGCAAATAAGTAATAGTTTATGTTGAAACATAAAAAAAGGAATGTCTCGTGGAACAAGGAATTTCAAGATGAAATCCGAGAAGACGTATTTTCGTCCATGGAGTTTTTATTAGAGAAAATATCAATTCCTATATTCATGGAATTTAATTGAATTTATGGAAATTGGAATTGATTTGATAAATATCCTTCTCGACAAGGATTTGGGTTGATATAGACAAAATATTCTAATTCCTTAATTTAAGTGATTAGATTTGATAATTCATATCTCCAAGAAATTTGATTGGAATCAGAATACTATGTGGAGAAGGAATTACTTGAGCACGGAAATTGATGAGTGCGATGGTTTAAGTAGAAGACATTATATATGAGTTACTTACAGATTTAAGTGAAGAAAATATGCATCCAAGTTTTCGATATTTGGAGAAGTACTCGTGAGCTTATTGTCTGTGTTCCAACATGATCAAAACATTTTGATCAAGTTCAGAACAATATACCTTAATTTCTCGGAAGGAGGAGATCTATCATCGACGAGTTTCGAGGTCAGAGGAAGTGTGATCAAGGCGCATAGGTAGCAAGTGGAGCTTGCAGAATTCACACGTTATAATTAAAAGATAAGTATAATTGTATGGTGTACGTTGTACTATATATTTCTAATTAGTCGATTCATTCTGAACTTGGCCAGACCCTGTAGATGTAGGTGCATTTTACCGAATAGCGTAACCAAGCCTCGCTTGTTTTTGCTTTACTTTATTATATATTTGGTTAGATAGATTAAGTTGGAACATGGTAGTAACTATCAAGATAATTAGGTAAAACCAAATTTCAAAACTGAAAGGTCTTTATTCAATGGTTGCAACGGGGAAAGGGACCATTCAGATTGGTAGGATTCTAGGAGTTCAAAACTTTATTTATTTTATTTTATTTATCAAAAGGAACCAAATTTAATACTAGATAAACGTCATCACATTTGGATATTGAGCTGGGGTGTGAAAACTGACTCCCTTGCTCTTTCCCAATCTATGATTGGATCTTAAAGAAAATTTGGTTGATTATGCTCCCATATGAGGGAGTTTTTGCATTTCCAGATCTCCCAGATTATGCAAAAAGATGAGGAAATATCCTCCATTCAAAATTTGATTGCACAGTCTTTCCTTGAAAGATCCAAGACCATGAAGTTCTGAACTTTATTCATTAACACATGCGGAGTATATGTTCATGCTCGAACTCATTTAGCCCAAATCTTGATCACTATTAAAACACTACTCAATTCTGCACAATTTGACTGAAAACTACCCAATTCTTGTTCAATTTTTTTTGAATTTTTTCCCAGGGAAACAGTACCCTTTTCTGAAATTTCCAGAACTAGAATTGTATTTCCCTTTCCACTGAACATCCATGAATAATTTTCTTGGCTCACTCAAACACTTGATAATCAAAGTACTATTTCTATATAAATCCATGCACATTAACAATACATAGCATAAATCGGGGGCAATATAACAATCATAATCACGATAGGGAAAAAGGAGGGAATAAAAAATGACTCAACTTTTCTATAACTATAACTCACATCAAAGAATAAGTCAAAAAGGTTTACCAAGGATTAATATAAGGTAGACAATTGAAACCGTGGAGTTTATCCTAGTCAGCAGCAGATACAAATCCAAATATTAAGGGGCGACATTATCTCACATCAAAAGTTTATAGTTTGTTTTTTCTTAATACATTCAAATTTCTTCCTATAAACTAAGATTAACATCACAATAAATAAATATGTATGTATATTAAAATACTTTTCAAATGTGTAAAGAATATATTAATTAATAATAATGTATAAAAACTAGTATACAATATACCATAAATTATATATATTATTATTAATTTAAATGTTAAAACAGTATGAAAAAATTATATTAGGAGTCGTTTGATATATATGGGAATTTAATTACTACAGTAATTTTTATTTAATGGGAAGTTATTTCCGTGATTAAATTTCTGTGATATACATAAAATAAAATGTGTTTCACTACACACGAATAAATTTTTATTTCCTGAGATTTATTTACATTGTTGTTGTTTGATTTACTTCAACTACTTCTATAAAATCCAACGATTATAACTACGTAAAAAATTAACATATTGAAGAACATTATCTATCACAATTTTCAAATATTCAACATGAAAAATAAATTGAATTCAATGCTAACTCAAATAAAATAAATCTAATCTAATTCCATCAAATTAAATTTATTTACATAAATATGAGTTATAAATTAAATATTTTCATAAACAATCAACAAACTCAAAAATAAATAATATATAAATAATAATACAATGATAAACCTCAAAATTTTGATGGTGATGGACATATGGAAGAGATGAAATAGAATTGGAAAAACCTTCAATCGATAGACCAAAAAAGTTTACAATAATTTAAAGTATAGGTGATAAATCCCCCAAATATTACACAACAGCCAGATCAGACATTCTCGAATTTAATCCTCAAATCTCCAATGAATCCTGCAAATCTTATACAGACAAGATCCAATCCGCCGACCAGTTCGAAAACTCAAACACCCGTACTTTGACCCCACTTTAGTCCCAAGACACCTAGAATATGAGAACGAGCCCGTAATTTCCAGGACCGACAAGTTGGGTATAAAAGCCAGCGGCAACGGACGTTACAATCAAGGAGTTCTAGTTCATTCCTTGATTTCAGTACCCTTTCTCAGAAAAATCTAGAAAAAATACACTACTCTTCATACTTCTTCGATTTCTCTTAATTAAAAATGGCAAAAACAATGGTACAGCTCGGGTGTACTCGAGTGTAGTTATAAGTGGCAGAAAAAAACACAGAATTGTGATTAGCGATCGAAATCCGGAGAATTTTGCAAACCAGGTGATCAGAGATTGGCCTGATTCTTCATAAAAAACTGCCTGCCGATCTCCGATCACCTAGTTTGTGGAATTCTCCATATTCCGACCGCTAATCACAATTCTGTATTTTTTACCACTCATAACTACACTGGAGTACACCAGAGTTGTACCATTGTTTTCTGCCATTTTTAATTAGGAGAATCGAAGAAGTACAAAGAGTAGTGTAGTTTTTCTGGATTTTTCTGATAAAGGGTACTGAAATCAAGGGATGAGCTAAAACTCCTTGATTGTAATGTCTGTTGCCGCTGGCTTTTATACACAACTTGTCGGTCCGGGTTCGTCATCATATTCTAGAGGTGTCTTGGGACTGAAGTGGGGTCAAAGTAAGGGTCTTTTGGGGTTTCCGAACTGGTCGTTGAATTGGATCGTGTCTATGTAAGAATTACAGAAATCACTGGAGATTTGAGGATTAAATTCGAGAATGTCTGATGTGGCTGTTGCGTAATATTTGCGTAGTTTGTAGGGATTTTTTAAACTAAAATGTTTTCATTTCTCTTTTAATTTTTTATATTGTTTTTGGGTTTGTGAATTTAGGTCCCGAGAACCATCAAGTATCTTTCCTTTCATTGTTTTTTGTTTTTTTTTCTATTCACGACTTCTTTATTTTGTTTTAAATTGACTAATCAATGGTTATTTTGTAATTTATGGGGCTAATAGTGTAATTTGAAGTTTGTTTTATTAAATGTAACAAAATTTCTATACTTTTTTTTAAAAAAACTTTTAAAATGTATAAAAGTGTACTGCCTCCATCCTAGCCGAATCTGCACACTTTATGGTCAGTTTTCTCAAAGCACATTTGACTATAAATTTCAATTAGCAAATAGGCTCCAATATCATCATGTGAGATATTGTTAGATTCTTTGCATGAAGTAATTTCTAGATATTAAATTTTAATACATCATTAGTACATGTATTTATAGTTATCGATGGTCAAATGTGTTATAAGAAACTTGATAAAAAAACTGTGCATATTCACCTGGGACGAAAGGATTATAAATAGTTATAATTTGACTATATAAGAAATTGTAACGAGGTTTATTATGATTTTTCCTAATTGTTAGTTAATCTAACAGGAGTTTTTCTTGTGTTAAAAATGCACGAGGGTTTACTAAACTTAGAATGTAGAAAATAAGGGTAATAATGTATTTATATTCATGATCTAGGTACATTATTTAGAGGTACAAAAGATTTATACCAAAAAGGAAAAGGAAATATAATCTAAATACAATTACAAGTACACTACTACATAAATATTGAAAAAATGCTACCTAAATTCTTAAAAGTGTTACATTATGTCTAATGTAACATCGCTTAAGGTAATACTTGTAAAAGTGTTACTTTTGGTGCTGTTGTAACACTTTGAACCTATTGTAACACTTTTACTAGTATTACCTTAGGAGATGTTACATTAGATCTAATGTAACACTTTTTAAAATTCAGGTGACACTTTTCTATATTTATGTAACATTTTTTAAAGGTTTAAGTAACACTTTAAAAGCTATTGTAACATTTCAAATAAATGTTGCAAAGAAAGTGTTACAATAGCTCATATTTGTAGTAGTGGTAATTTTATATTCCTTAATACTCCTCCTCAAGTTGGAGCATGGGGTTCAGAAATACTCAACTTGCCAAGTAGTGATTGAAAGTGATTCCGTCCAAGAGCTTTAGTGAACAAGTCCACGGGTTTATCAGAAAATGCAGATATGATGAGTAACAATAGTACTCGACTGTACAAGATCACGGACATAATGGAAATCAACCTCTATATTCTTCGTACACTAGTGGAAAACTGGATTTGCTGCAATATGAAGAGCAAATAGTCTGTCACAAAACAGTCGCACAGGAGCAGAATCCACAACACCTAAGTCTCGAAGCAAAGACTTAAGCCAAAATAACTCACAACAAGTAACAGTCATAGCACGATACTCCGTTTTAGCAGAAGAACGAGAAAACATAGGTTGCTTCTTGGTCTTCCATGAAACTAGAGAACCAACGATCATCACAAAGTACATAGAAAGAGAGCGTCGTGTAATAGGGGATGCAGCCCAATCAAAATTACAATAAACAGTCAAATGTAAAGAACTATTTAAAGAGAAAAATAAACCTTGACCATGATGACTCTTCAAGTAGTGGAGAACTCGAATCGTAACTTTCCAGTGAGGAACACAATGAGCCTCATAAACTGAGCAAGCGTATGAACATAATAGCTAAGCTCAGGACGAGTAATGGTAAGATAAATGAGGCAACCAACCAGGCGCCGATACCGTTCAGGATCACCGTAAAGGGGACCTTCAACACATGCAAGATCATGGTTGCTCCATAAGAAAATCAGTTGGTTTATAATGTATTTTGAATGTATTTTTAAGTTCAGCTAATCCATACATACATATATTTAAAATTATAAATTACAATGAAATATACAGAATTAAAAAAAATTATTTAAGAATTGATACTATTTAAACAAGCATTTTACCCATGTACACTCGGTACAAGTTCTTAGTTCAACAACATTTTGTAAATATTTTAATACAAATATTCTTAACTACCACTAATTAAAATTATCAACTTTGGCTCATAATTAAAACATCTTATTAAATATATTAAAAGTGATAGAATGTAAAACACACAAATAATTGTGGCTGTGTATTGATATATATATATATATATGTGTGTGTGTGTATAGTACAAATGGTATACAAGACATAAACAAATATGGAAATAGGATATGCACAAAATCAATCAGAAAGGGTATTCCTTTGTTATCCTGATTCTAAATCAATTATATCTCTATTACCCCCCCCCCCAAGCGAAGCAGAGGACGGGTCGCAACACAAAGTTTGGAACGTAAGAACTAGAACTGAGGACGAGGTAATTTCTTTGTAAAAATGTCAGGAAGGTGCAAGTCCGTAGAAGCATGAGCAACCTTGAGTTTTCCAGAAGACACCATCTCACGCACAAAATGATTATCACTATCAATGTGGTTGGTTCTCTTATACAAAACTGGATTCTGAGTAAGAAAGAGCATTATTATTATCACACAGTGAAACATGAGACACACGAGTCGATACATGTAAATCCCGAAGAAGATTCATCAAACAAGCTAGTTTCGCAACAGTTTTTGCCATAGCACGAACGAGAAACTTTAGGTTGCTTCTTGGCACTCCAAAAAACCATGTTGCCACCAAGGAAAATGGCATAACCATATGTAGACCTACAAGTATCAATACAACGAACCCAGTCAGCATCAAAACAACCCAAAACTGGTAAAGCAAATGAATTTGCACGAAATTGAAGACCATAGTAGAGAGTACCACAAACATAGCATAAAATTTGAGTAACAACTTGGAAATAGTCATTAGTAGGAGTCTGCATGTACTGACTTACCGTGTTCACAGTATAAGACAATTCGGGACGTGTAATCGACATTTACTGAAGTGCACCAACCAAAGAACGATAAAGTGTGGGATTTCTGAACGGCTTACCAGAAGAGCTAACAAGCTGCAAAAAGGCCACAAAAGGAATGGTAAATAGTGTTGAATCTTGCATTCCAGCGTGCAATAAAATGTCCTTGGCGTATCTGGCCTAACCAAGGTAGAAGTAGGAAGTACGAACAACTTTCAAACCCAAAAAATACTGCAGAGTGCCAAGATCGGTAATCTTCAATTCCTAATTAACCCGATCAATAAACTTCCAAATGAGACAACCAGCATTCCCAGTAAGAATAATTTCATCAACACAAACAAACAAACAGAGCAAAGAGGAACCTTGGGAAAATACAAACAAAGATGTATCGGAGGAACTGTACACAAAACCCAAGCCAATAAAAAAATGAACTTAAACATTGAAACCAAGCACGGGGGGCTTGTTTCAAAACATAAATGGCCTTGCGTAGACAACAAACAAAATTAGGACGCACCGGGTCTTTGTATCCAGCAAGCTACTCCATATAAACCGGGGATCAAGAATTTTATTTAAAAATGCATTCTTAACATCAAGCTGTCGTAAGGGCCAATTACGATTAACAACAAGAGAAAAAACATTACAAACAATAGATGCCTTCACCCAAGACTGAATGTATGATCCTAATCAAAGCCAGGAAATTGCAAAAAACCCTGCACAACTAACCTTGCTCTATGCATGTCAAGAGAGCCATCAACCTTATACTTTAAACGATAAACCCATTTTGAACCAAAAAACGTTTGCATTGGATGGACGAAGAACTAAATCCCACGTCTGATGAGTGCGAAGAGCATCTATCTCTAAATCCATGACAACAACTCATTCATGATCCTTAACAACCGAGCAATGACTGTGAGGCTTGGTTTTAGTAAATAAGGCACTTAGTAAGCCAAAAATATCATGGTCAGAAAAATTCTTGTACCGGAGAAAGCAAGTGCGAAATTGAGTAGCCATCAAATGACGAGAATAAGGATCTAGCGCCGGAGATGGCACCGATCCCGAGGTAGGCACAAAACTTAAGGCATGCAAGGAACACGAGGTAGATGGCAGTGATTCCTAAGCTAGAGAAGCATGCAGCCATGATGGCACATGCTGAGCAGAGGACGGCGGAATCGTTGTGGGTGCCACAAGAGATGCCACCGGAGGTGCGTGTGCAGCATGTGCCGGCAAAGAGTCTAATGCCTATGATGGCGCTTGCGGCTGATCGGATGGTTGTGTGAGCTTCTAGTCACCATGCGGAAAAAAACACAACTTTCAAATAAACCCTGAGCTCCCGGTACAATTTGTAAATTAGAATTTTCCAAAAAATAATGGCCAATTCGGTTGAAGAAGATGGTTCAAACACCTTTGAAGGGACTGTCGAAGGTTCCAAAAATACAGAAACATCTAGTGAAGACAGATCAATAATAGTACCAGTGCGGGTAAGTGGGAAAACATCTCATCAAACTGAGCGTGGCGAGTGATGTACACTTTCTTTGTAAGAGGATCTAAACAACGATAGCCCTTGTAGTGTGAACTGTAACCCAATAATATACATGACATACTCTGAGGTGCTAATTTATGTGTCACATAGGGCCTCAAATACGGAAAAACTCGACAACCAAATGGATGAAAATTGGAGTAGCTAGGAGTAGTACCAAAAATAGCAGAGAGTGAAGACTGACCAGATAAAACCAGAGCAGACGGTCTATTGATGATGTAGACTGTTGTCGAAAATGTGTCATGCCAAAAAGAATGATGAAGTCCAGAATGAAAAATCATCGACAGACCTGTCTCAGTAATATGACGATGCTTCCTCTCTGCTCGACCATTTTTCTCTGGAGTGTAAGGATAAGAAAGCTAGTGAATAATACCCTTCGACGCAAACTGAGAATGCATGCGATGATTCAAAAACTCGGTTCCACCATCACTCTGAAATACTTTAATAGTGGTAGAAAACTGGTTCTCAACAAGAGTTTCAAATTGCATTTAAGCCTCTACAAAATCATACCTTTGTCGTAGATGATATAATCAAGTAAACTGAGAAAAGTCATAAACAAAAATGACATGATAAAGGTACCCGGCACGAGAGACAATAGGTGAGGTTCCCTAAATGTCACAATGGACTAAATCAAGTATGTGTGGTGCGCATTTTAAATTATCATTAAAAGAAAGACGCTTGCCTTTAGCCATCTCACAAGAAGAACACAAATGAGGCTTAGACAACAAACTAGTAACTGAAAAACTACCAGGTTTACTTAAAGATGAAATAAAATAAAAAAGGAACACATCCTAATCGGTAATGTCATAGCTCAAATAAGGCCCTTGCATTATTTGAATTAACAAAATAAACTAAAGAAGCACCACCATAATCTAAAATGTAGACTTCCTTCACTGTATCCTCAGCCCACGAGCTCCTTGGTAACCTTGTTCTGGATAGTGAAAGAATCATCATCAAAACAAACAAAAGCATTTAGATCATGGGTTAACTTGGCGATAGAAAATAAATTCTTGGTAATATGTGGAACAACCAAGACATCAAATAAAGTAATAGAATCAGAAATCCAGGAATTTTCAATGGGAAATATTCATAGAAGAACCATTGCAAAAATAAACACGATGATTACCGTTATAAGGAGCGACGCTATCCAGATTGGATGCATAAGCATTCAGGTGATTAATAGCTCCAGAATCCATGTACCAATCAACTGCAGAATTATATTGGTGAAATTACTATGACTGAGTTGTATCTGTGAAATTGGCAATGTCATCGTGGGATACGTGAGAGAGCTTGTAGCAGTATTCAGCAAGATGACCGGAACTATGACACCATTGGTAAACATAAGTACTACCGCCACTACCACCCTGCGAGTTTGCACCACCGTCGCCTGGAGCTAGAGCTTGGCCAACGCTCCTACCACAACTGTCTCCTCTGTTGTGGGCGGGTTGTCCGGATGCCTGTGGAGATGCGGAAAATGCAGCAGGTACTGGTCCAGAAGCATAAGCCGAGCGAACTTTTAGAGAATACTCTAAAGCTTCAGCATCAGCCACAATAGTGTACAACTCAGGGGGGGTATTTTTGATCATCTGAGCTGATGAAAATTGAGAAAACTTGTCATTTAAGCCACGACAAAATAATATAACAATGTCATCGTTGGAAAGAGCATGACCTATAACACGCAATTCATCAATAATGTCCTTAAACCAAGAGTAATAATCCTGTATAGATTGATCATCTTGAAGAATGTCATACAAACGATCACAGAGATAAAGACGACGAGCACGAGAACTATTATGATACTTAGTGGCCAAAGCATCACATACTTTAGCAGCAATGATCGTACCATCAACTACTGACGTCGCAGATGGAGTAAGGGATGAAAAAAGAGTTGTCTGGACTAGTTGATCTCATTGAATCCAAACATTATAAGCTTTAGCACCCTCAGATATTCTGATTGAAGGATCCCTTGGACGTTGAATATGTGGGAAGGTATGGGCAGGGAGTAGATCCATCAACAAAGCCGTTTAGCTTAGTAGTACATAAAACATAAGTAACTTAGGTACGCCCATGAGAGTAGTTGGAACCATCAAACTTGATGGTGATGCAGCTAATCAACGAATGAAGCGACAGAGACATCATCAGGAACGAGCAAGTTCAGATCCAAACACAAAAGAAAAATCAAATCGCACTAACCACAAAATAAGCTTGTGAGCGGCAGTGGACGACTGATCTAACTTACGTGCATAAAAAACAGCAGTATCGAACGGAGAGCGGGAGCACCATGTGGATCAGGGTGTGGAAGGGGCATGCGGTGGCGCTTGATCGGTGGAGCAACAACACGTGCAGGCGGCGACGTACAAATTCCGATTGGAGATCAACGACGACTGAGAGACGGCGGCGATCCGGAAAGCGACGGCCAAAGATCGGAAAAGATGGAAAAGGGGACAAATTTTTGAAATCTTTCAGGTTAAAGCCAGGAATATTTAAAGAGATATAACTGATACCATAATAGAATATAAAACTCACAAATAATTGTTGTTATGTGTATTGATATATCTATATATATATATTGAGTACAAATGGTATACAAATCCTAAATAAATATGGAACAAGATATATACAAAATCAATCCTAAATAAATATTGCTTATCCTAATTCTAAATCAATTATATCTCTATTAATCCCACCTTTAACAGATGTCCTTATCTCTACTCAAGATTTAGAAATTTTGATCTTTTTATCGGCAATGATTCTAACAAACCCACCAGATGAATACAATTCTTTATAACAAGAATCATCTTCTGAACTCTCGAAATAAGTTCCAATAATGCCCGGATCAAAGACTTGAAAGTTTTGCAAATTTACCTTTCTCAATAACAATTGTCACCTAATAATAATTAGTGAATGTTATAGGTAGAATAAATAAATATATTATGTAGTAAGAAAAAAAATCAAATGTTATAAGCACAACCTCATCACTCCTCATAATCCAACGCGAGATATGGTTATATTACAGCAGATTCAATGTACAATCCGAAGTTCGCAGAAGGCTCCACGTTAGTTGGTTTGAACAAATCAACGAGAGTAATCTCTCCGTTCCTCTTTTAACGTCTTAGTTCCTCTTTTGTCAGGAATTGTAATATTATTTGAATATTACTAGTAATTGTAATTTAATTACAATTGTTTTTCTAGTTGAATTTACGTCTTTTGTACTTATATATAATGTACTCCAAAATATAAATACATGCACCCATTATTACCCTTATTTTCTACAAAGTATCAGAGACTAAAATCCTGAAAAATCTTTAAAAAATCATCCAAGCTGCCTTTAATATGTTTAAAAAAAATAGTTTGCCGCCGACACTAGTCCGTTGCGGCCGACAGTATTTGCTCCACCACAGATCCTCTGCTTTGCTCGGATCTCATTTCTTTGTTTCTCACCACTGAAGAAGACGAGCTCATCTTCAGTTCTTTCCGCCGAGCTCTTATCTCAGTTCTTTCCGGCGAGCTCGTCTTCCGTTCGGCCTACCCGATGAAAAAGATGAAGGCGTGTGTGAGATCCACGAGCACGCCATCAAGGAGCTCGTGAAATCACACACTTTTGAGAGAAGCACGCCTTCACCATCACATAGCGCGTGTTTCCACGCGCCATTGTAGAAAATGCCCGGTCCCCTCAGCACGTGTTTCCACGTGTCGTCTCCACCTGCTAGCTGTTTTGTTCGTATTGTATGCCTTCCTTGGGAAAATTTTATTTCGTTATTTTTATACGACACAACATAAAATATATGTGTTATGTTTGCGGCCTCTGGCTCCCCTGCCCGATCTGATTTTGGTCCTTCTCTGTCTGACGATAAATGGAGTACGACCCTTAATTTATTTAATCAGTTAAATTTTCCTTCTGACCATGGGTCAGGTAAGCCTACATTACCTTGGATTCTCGATTCGGGAGCCTCATATCATATGACTGGTGACAAAGGTTCTCTGATCGGT
>JAULKK010277662.1:0-14727 GCA_032355705.1 Rubia peregrina
GTGAGGTCTATAAATAGTAGAAAGTGGTTTCTTACCACTATGGAGAAGAAAATGAGTGGTTTCTTAGAGTTAGGTGGAAGAGAAAGAATGAGAAAAATAATATATTTAATTGGTAAGAAATCGGTAGCGGTTTCTACCATTAAACATGGTCTTATGGTCTTTCCACCCATTAAAACCCCATAAGTCATCAGAGCTAAGAGCATGTGCAATGTTGGTTTCTTAAATTTATTAAGAAATCGCTCTAGAAATCGAAAACACCCACAGTAATAATTTTTTGGACGGTTTCTTATTAAGAAACCACCCCATGATTTCTTGTGTGTAAATTGGCTGGGGCTCCACTTTTCTCCATTTTTTGTGCCTATGTCAGCAGCTGGGAGAGGGAGGAATCAGCCCTTTTTTCGTCCAAAATAGGGACACGTAGCAGCCATCCATTGGCCCACGTGTTTCACTTATTGCTATTTTTTTGTTTTAACCTTTTAATTTTTTTATAAGAAATCTGGAAATTTTAAATTTGTATACTTTATTTAAAAATCAAAATAATATTTTAAAAATCTGTATTTTTTTAAAAAAATTGAAAATTGTATTCACAAAATATTTAATAATTTTTAGAAAAAAATGAAATTTTAAAAATGAAAATGTATCATTAAATTAATTGTTGGGAAAATTTTAAATGCAAAATTTTAAATTTCACTTTCAACTTATTTTGGGTGGACAAATTAAATTAAATGTTGATGGTAAAATTAATGAGTATGATAGAGAAAATCAAGTGGATTTATGAATAGTAGAAATTGGTTTCTTACCACTGTGGAGGAAAAAAGAGTGGTTTCTTAAAGTGAAGTGGAAGAAAGAAAATGAAAAATAATAATAAATTTAATTGGTAAGAAACGGGTAACGATTTCTACCATTAAACATGGTCGATGATGACATAAAACCCTGCATCCGCTAATAATAGGTTTCGGGTGTTCAATATTCAGGGTTTGAGCTAGTTTTTGAGTTTTGATTTCAGTTCAATATGTTTTAAAATTATTTAGTACTTCCTCCGTCCCAAGTTAAATTACACATTTGTATTTTGACATTATTTCCTTTCAAAATTTAACCCTATATTTAAATAAATATATGAGCAACAATATTATCACATATAATACAGTTGAATTCGTCCTAACTAAAACAAGATTAACGAAATTCGCACCCACTGCCATCCTGACAGGAACTAAAAGGTATTTAATGGTAAATTCACACTAGTTTTGGGAGAAACTCTCCGTATGAGAAAGAAGATAATTTGGGAAAAGGAGAAGAGAGTTTGTTGATCAGATGACGATCCTTCCTTCATTGCTAACAGAATAACTTCCAACAGCTTTGCAAAAAAAAAAAAATCTAAAAAATAGGAATTCAAAACTTATATTCTTTATATTTTTGTGTTCATCTCCAATAAATTCCCTATTATAGGGAAGTTGACACAGTTTTTTTTAATATAATGGCTGATTTTGAAAAAAAGTACTGGTTCAACAAAATAATACTACAAAAAGGTTAATAACCAATTGATGGTGAACACTTAAACTTTTGGCTAAAAACAATGTCAAATTTGATGCATTCAATGAATATTGCATTAAAACTTGCTTCCCTCAAATTTTATTCTCTCTACAAATGTGGAGAAACAAATATTCTCTCTCATCAAAATTCCTATTTTAGGGAATGAAATAAGGAAACTGTTAAATATAAAAACGCTAAAATCATTGAAAATCTCCATTACAGAAAAACTGTTGAATTTGCTCTAAAAGACGCTGTCACATCTCCCATCATTTTTAGAGCATGTGCAGTGGTGATTTCTTAATTTTAAAAAATCGCTCTAGAAATCGAAAACACCCGCAGTGGTAGTTTCTAGACCAATTTTTTAACTAAAAACCGGTCCCTAGTTTCTTGTGTGGAAATTGGTCAAGGAACCGATCTCCCTGACATCACATGGGCGATGAGCCAATGTCAGCCGCCCCACTTTTCTGACTAAGGACATGAGCAATGACGGGTTCTTAAAATTAAGAAATCGCTCTAGAAATTGAAAACACCCACAATGATGGTTTCTAGAGCGGTTTCTTAATAAGAAACCGGTCCTTGGTTTCTTACTAAAAAACCGGTCATGAGCCACTTTTCCCTTTGTTTACTGCGTCAATCAGACGCTGGGGGCCGCTGAAATGCAGCCCCTTTTGTCAATGCCAAGGACACGTGACAGCCATCCATTGGCCCCACGTGTCATAATAATTGCTGCCTTTTTTGTTCAATGGAGGGACATGTGGCACCCTATGATTGGGCTACGTGTCCCAACATTTATTTTTTATTTTATAAATATGATTTTTTTAAAAACTGTCAAATTTATTTAAAAATCTCTAAATTACTCCATATTTTAAAAAAAATTGGGGGAAAATTTATTCACAAAATATTAAATGAGTTTTGAAAAAACAAAATAAATTTTAAAATGAAAATGTATTATTAATTTTCATATTCAAGTTATTTTGAGTGGACAAATTTAATTTAATTAAATCTTAATGATAAAATTAATGAATAGGGTAGATAAAATCAAGTTGGGTATATGAATAGTCGAAAGTGGTTTCTTACAATTGTGAAGAAGAAAATGAGTGGTTTATTAAAGTGATGTGGAAGAGAGAGAATGATAAAAATAATATATTTAATTGGTAAGAACCCAGTAGCGGTTTCCACCATTGCCGTCTTAGACCATGTTTAATGGTAGAAACCACTACCGATTTCTTACCAATTAAATATATTATTTTTCCAATTCTCTCTCTTTCACCTAACTTTAAGAAATCACTTAAGAACACCCACGGGTGTACCCAGCGGTTGAGAGTTGGTTCATCTGCTCCAATGCTCCAAAGAAATCACTTAAGAATCCACTCACTTTCTTCTCCACAATGGTAAGAAACCACTTATACTATTTATAGACCTCACTTGATTTTATACACCATATTCATTAATTTTACCATTAAGATTTAATTTAATTAAATATGCCCACTCAAAATAAGTTGAATGTGAAATTTAATAATATATTTTCATTTTTAAAATTTAATTTCATTTTTTTCATAAATTATTTAATATTTGGCAAAGTCCCGGGAAAGACCGGCTTTCCATAAACTTATGGAAATACAAAATTTAATTAGAATAATAAAAGGTAGAAAATCTTTGTTGCAATATTAAAATTTTATAATGCAACATGTAGTAGTTATAAAGTTTATAACTCAATTCATGCAACCTAAAATTTTATCTTCATTTCTTCTAATTTACATTTTAAACTTGATCTTTCCATGACTTATGGAAAGACCGTCTTACAAGAGATGGACTCTTAATATTTTGTGAATAAATATTTTTTATTTAAAAAATTACTGATTTTTTCCAAAAAAAATCAGATTTTAAAAAAATTAAAAAAAGAAAGGCCAGTTTTTTAAAAAAAGAAAAACTGCTGCATGGCCTGGGACACGCCACTGCACATGCTCGTAGGTACTTTGACTATGGGCTGCAGGCTTTAACAGAAGCAACTATTCATAGTCCATACTTTGGATGAGCTAATTAAAATACAATGTGGGCTGAAAATGTAGAGATTGGAATATAGTTAAAATAAAGTTATTTAAATTAACGAATAAGAAAGATTGAAATATAGTTTTAAGAGAAATTCTCATTAAATGCGACATTTTCACAAGCTTCCACTATATATATTTTACCTTAAATATTATATTTTTTAAATAAAATTTAAATATTTTACTTTAAAATTTAAACAAATCATATTGTGTATTTGAATGTGAAAATATAAAATTACATGATGTAAAGATATATTTTCAAATTTCTAAATTTAGTATGTAATTTAACAAATGTAGTGTATTAGGTAAAAGATACAGTGGATTGTCCATAGTTTTATGAATAGGCCGTCCGTCAAGAGACCGATGCTTTTTAATAAAAAGTTTACTAATTTTAAGAGTACGAGGATCAATTTATCCTCTTTGCTCAAATACGACCCGTCCTTCCTAACTGATTTCTTATTGAACTAAACCCTATTTTTCATAGTTTATCTGTATTTTATTTCAATTTAGTTTATATCAGTTTAATTAAGTTCATTTCAGTACAGTATACATTTGAATTGGTTAAATCTACCTTAATTTAGTCATATTTTTACTAGGTTCAATATGCTTATTTTTTTGTTTTGTACAATTTAAATTAGTTCAATTAATTCAATTCAGTAAAAATAAACTTTAGAGAACATGGCTATACTAAATTTTAATATATTGAAATGTATTGAACTAAATTAAATTAATTTAAATACAGTATACACTAAAATTAAACACGGTAAAATATAGTAATATTAGATCGAAACTAAGTAAATAGCATCAATTCAAAATTTTCTTGAATAACATTAAATAAATTTTAATATATTGAAATGAACTAAATTTAAGTAAAATAGGGATAAATACATTTATAATCCAAACTTTAGGTTGAAAGTGTCAATATAACCCCGCATTCTCAGAAAGCTGAAAATTTGATACCCATAATGCCCCTTATTTTCTTTCCTCTTCACAACCCTAAACCCTAACACCCGCCAGAAACCGCCGCCGCCGGAAAGACAGATGTGTCTTCAAAGACGGTCGCGTTGAGAAATATATGGAATCTCCATGCGTTCCTCCTCCCTCCGTCAATCCTAACAGCGTTGTTTCCAAAGACATCATCATCTCCTCCGAACACAACGTCGGAGCTCGACTCTTCATTCCCTCTGTAGCCAAATCGGGTGAGAACCTTCCCCTAGTGGTTTATAACCATGATGGCGCGTTCACCATCGAGTCCACCTTCGGTGCCATCTACACCAACTACCTGGCTGCCGTGATGGCGAAGGCAAATGCCATGCCAGCTTCGTCGAATACAAGCTCACCCTGGAGCATTGATCCCTGCTTGCTACGAGGAATGTTGGGCGGTTACCAAATGGGTCAGATCTCATTCAACCAGGCCAGGACCCGATAAGTGGGAAGGAGACAAAAGTGAGCGGAGGAAACCACTGTCTTTGCCGAAAACAACCGTCTTCACCATTTTTGCTAGCGGCTGTTTCTTCTGAGCCGCGAATTCCATTTGCTTACCGATTGAACTCATTCTCCAGCTCAATTTGTGGAATTCAAAATAAAACAGCACGACGGAGAAGAAAAGAGCATAAACGACCACTAATCTATGGAATTCTCCCCTCTCGTCGCCACCCTAACTCATCCCACCACCCTCCTCCTCCCTCTTCACTGCCTCTGCCACCCTAGCCCCACCCTCCCTCTACCCACAGTCGTCTCTCCATCCCTCTCCCCCACCTCCGCCACCCTAACCCCTCCGTCGTCGTCTTCCCCCTCTCACCGTCGTCGTCTCCCCCTCTCTCATCGTCGTCTCCCCCTCCCTCTCCTCTACCTCTACCACCTAGCCCCATCTTAACCCCACCATAGCCCGACCCTCTCTCCACCCTAGCTCACCCACCGTCATTGCTCATCACCACCCTAAATGCCACCGCTGCCCTAAATATGACCACCCTAAATGTCATCACCGCCCTAAACACCACCCTAAACACCAATCGTTCTAACACTGTCGCCTTAAACACCACCCTAAACACCACCCAAGAATAAGAGAGAGGCTGACCTAAACAATGTCGCTAACCAATTCCCGGGGGGAGAAAGTGGAGGGCGAAAGGGGAAGAAAGGGGGAAGAAAGGAGGAAGAAAAGAGGAAGAAAAGAGGAAGAAAGTGTTGTCGGCCGAGGAAGAAATTACTGTCGGTGAAAGGATGAAAGAAATGGTTGTTTGGGTTTACCAACATTTTGGCAGATTAAAAAGTCAGCCAAGTTCAGGGTTATATTGGCACTTTATCAAATTGCAGGGTTATATTGATACTTTTGGTCAAAAGGTAGGGTTATTTTATCACTTAACTCAATAAAATATATAATGAATCGACATAGTTAAATTTAAATACTATATACAATTATATTTAAATGGAATTTAAGTAAACTTGAAAGAATAAGAACTTATGCTCATATTGTAATTAACAAATTTAAGTGTTAATTTTTTACTCATTCCTAAATTTGAAATCCGTTGTTAAATCCGATTGTTGTCTAAACTGTAACACTCATTCCTAAATTCGAAATCCGTTATTAAAAGCTTAGAGTGAATCAACTTATAAATTGTATCAAAGATAGTAATTTACATCCTCTCTCCCATTAAAGAGTGTAAATAGTATTCCTAAAAAAGTGTAAATAGTAACACTCATTCCTAAATTCGAAATCCGTTGTTAAATTCAATTATAGAAGATTGAAGTATAATGATTGCAGTGCAAATAGATCTAAGACGGATGAAATTCCTTTGACGATTCCCACCAAACTTTAGTAACATAATACACTCTATCAACATCAAGATGCGCTTTACATTTTCATCTAGAATGTTTTATAGTTATAAAACATATGTTGTTACATTTCAAACGGCATATTTTGACTTTCAATACTTGACTCAAAAATTGTTTGATTATTAATATCTTGAGTAAAGTGCTAAAATACCCTGACTTTAGGCTGAAAGTGCCAATATAACCCTGTAATATCATAAAGTGCCAAAATTACCCTTGACCGTGTTGACCTTTCAGTCAACGAATTTCTGGCAGGATTGTTTGGAAAAGATGATTTTGCCATTGTAATAAAAAAACAAAAAATGAAAAAATTATTTCCATTTTCTTCCCTCCTTGTTTTGTCTCCCCCGATTTTCTTCCCTTTTTTTCTTCCCCCAATTTTGTCTCCCTTTTTTTCTCTCCCCGGTTTCTTCCCTTCGTCACGATTAGTACTCCCTGTTTTTCAGTGCTTGGCTGAGCGGCGCCGGAAATGGTGGCAAACGGGGAGCGGAGGTGGTGGCTAACACGGTGTTGGTGGTCGTGCAGTGGGTCACCCGACGGAGGTAGCTAATTGGAGCATGGCGGGGGGGGAGGGTGTTTTGGTGGCTGGTGGAATGGGGGACAGAGAAGGAATAAGGAGTACTCGCCGACTTTGTTTTTCTCAGTAAAATGAAGACTTTAGCAACGGTGGATAAGGTCGGCGTGTCCGCCGAGTCACTCGCCGGAGCCCATTGAAATGAAGTTGCTACCCAAGGTCAGCGGTAGAGAGTTTCGAGGGGATGGAGAAGTCACCGAGGGTTTTGGGTGGCGGCGGCGGAGGTAGCTAATCGGAGATGTGGCTAGGGTTTTGCTTGACGGCGGCGGAGGTAGCTGATCGGAGATGTGGCTAGGGTTTTACTTGGCCGTGGCAGAGGTAGCTAATCGGAGATGCAGTTAGGGTTTTGGGTGGCGGGGATGAAGACTCTAGCGGTGGCAGATACTGTTGGCGGATAAGGTCGGCAGATAAGGTCGGCGGTGGAGAGTTTTGATATAATTGTTAATCGTCCGGCGGTGGTGGGAGTTGCTCGCCATAGTCGATGGCGGAGAGTTTTGATATCACTGTTAATCGTTAGTTGGCGGTGGAGTGGTTTCCGGCTCCGGCGGAGGTTTTCAACGGTGGAGGCAGTTTCTAGCGGTGGTTCCTGGAGGCAGCAAGACGGCGCCAACATTAGGTTTCTTAAAGAAGAAAGATAGGTTTAGGAAGATGGGTAGTTTTGTCATTTCATTTTTTGCCTGAATTCGACCGGTCAACGTCAAAAATAATGATTTTGGTATATCGGCACTAATTTTCAAAAGTTAGGGTTAGATTGGCACACACAATAGTTAGTTAGGGTTATATTGGCATTTTTTGATATTGCAGGGTTATATTGACACTTTCAGCCTAAAGTCAGGGTTATAAATGTAAATAACCTTAATATCTTTTAGTAAGGATAAGTAAAATTTGTAAAAAATTGATATTTTGAAAAGTATATGTTATAACGAATCTACCAATGTATCACTGATAATATTTATACTTATATACAAATTTAATTTTATGGTCAAAATTAAGAAGTTTTGATTAAATGAATAGTTAAATTATAAATTGAAACGAGACATGGAATTCACACCTTCACTATTACAAAATTGTTTTTACTATCTTGCTTGTACAGTTGGATTGGAGGTCACAATGTGACGCGAGCTAGAAATTCGTCATTAATATCGAAAAGGTTGAAATTATTTAATAAAGGGAAAAGTGCGTTTTTAATTTTGTGATTTGTTTGAAATTGTAGATATTAATTTTGCAAATTCTGAAAGTACAAATCTAACCTGAACTTCGCTGACCAAAATATCAACGACCAATATAAGCGGAAATTTATGAAATGACAATTATACCTGTGATAAAAAATTAAAAAGGGAAAAGACAACTTTACTCTTTAATCTTCATTTCCTCTCCTACACCCAGGACCCTCTTCCCCAAGCCCAATTCCGCCGCTACTCCGATAGCCCTCCCAGAGTCCCATTGACTCACAACTACTCTGACCTCCCACGCCCAACTTTGTCGCTAGTCAGACAGCCTTACTAGAGACCGATCGATGCCCACTGAGTTACGATTTGTCTTCTTTGTTTGTCGTTGACGACCTGTGTGGTAGTGTAGTTGTTGTAGGCGAGGGTAGGGTTTTAAGTGAAGCTACTGTTGATGTGGTTTGCTATGCTGGGATAAGGGTCGGTAAGCAGCGGGGTTAGGATGCTGGGTGGAATAGAGCGACATGGACTAGGGTTTCTGGGCGGCGGAGAGCGTTGGGCGGAGGAGGGCGACAAATGCTAGGGGTTCTGGGCAGCAGAGTGTGTTGGGTGGAGGAGGGCTACGAAGGTTAGGGTTTCTGGGCGGTGACGGGTGCTGGGCGGAGGAGGGTGATGGAGGATAGGGTTTCTAGGCGACAAAGTTAGGATTTCCGGGTGGCGAGGTAGGCGACGGGGCTAGGGTGGCGAGACTATTGTTTTTAGGTGGTAGGGCTAAGGTTGAGGGGTGATGTCGAGGCTGGGGTTGGCTAGTGTTCAGGCTAGGGTTGAGTGCTGAGCGGTGGCGGACAAAGGAGGTCACTGGGGAGGTGGTGCTAGAGATGGGCAAAATGGTTTTTACATTAGGGGTATTTTTGTCTTTTCAAATTAAATCAATGTCTGAATTTATTTAGTAAGCATCAGAATAGTGCAATTTGGCTATATCTTCAACATTGCTCAAAGTATTAGGGTTAAACAGTTTAACACTTTTAAATTTTATAGGATTATTTTTGTACTTTCAAAATTTTATAGGGTTATTTATGCACTTTTCCCTTTAATAAAAAAATAAGGAGCTCAATATTTTTTTACTATGAGTGTTCTTACTTATGGATTGATCCAAAAAAATAATAATTAAAGAGTGGGAAACATGTATAATACAATATCAGAATAAAATGATAAAAAATAATAACATACTCCCTCCGTTTCTTTTATAATGGCACCCATTTTTTTTGACATTTTCTGAAGGCATGTTTGACCACCGATAACTTTAGTTTTGTCTAATAACAAACGATGAAATTTTACTTTTCAGAAACTACACGTTACGGAGAATACATCGCCATCTCACATGATGTCTATTATTATATATAACAAAGTTATCGATGGTCAAACATTGCACGTAAAAACTAGTAGTCAAACGGTGCCATTATAAAATAAACGGAGGTAGTACTCCCTCTGGTCGTCAAATATTGGCACCGACCAGAGGGCATTGTTTTTATGGAAAACTTGACTTTGGGGGCTGATTTGACATCATTAATGAGTGGTACTTTTTGAATTTCGCAAGGATTGGGCCAAAAATGGTGCTCAGCCTTTCCTTCAACAATAATTGGGTCAAAAACTGAAGTAAATATTTAAAAATGACAAGGGTAAAATTGGAATTTCATCTTCTTGTCTCCCCTTAAAATAGAAATTGTGTAAGAGTGCCAATTTTTAAAAAAACTTTCCCAAAGGGAAAATGGTGCCAATATTTAAAAATCGGAGGGAGTATGAAAATTTGTGTATGAGGTGGGCAATTTAGTGATTTGACACTTTCTGTTGCACACAAATTTAGGTAAAAAATGCCATTCGCAGATGTAGTGGGGACTCATGTGATCTGTCAAGTAATTAAGTGTCTGATTAAGTACTTTAATAATCATGAATTCGAACTCTGACAGTTGCAATGTGATAATTATTTAAAATAGGAAAGTTTCTTGTAGCCATAAGGAAGTGAACGTCATATAATTGACTCTTGAACACTGTAATTTACCTCATCATCAATATAAAGTGTTAAAATAACGGGACAATAAGAATGAGAGATTTCATCTTTTATTTTAAAAAATTATGTGGTAGATTATTATGGGATTCAAATAATTGACTCTTGAACACTGTAATTTACCTCATCATCAATTTAAAGTGTACAATGACTTGGGTGAGACGGTCTCACCTAATTTTATGGTGAGACGGGGTTTAAGTAGAATTATTTAAAGATGAGAATGACATTTGGTACTTTTTATAATTTGTAAAACTTTAGTTTGTATCCTGTCTCACCATAAGTTATGGTGAGACGGTCTCATATGAATTTTTCTCAATAAAGTGTTAGAATAACTGGACATTAAGAGTGAGATATTTCATCTTTTATTTTAAAAAACTATGTGGTATTCAACATAAATAAGATATATTGATAATATAAATAGATTAACTTTTAATATTCGATACAGCGTCATTATAAAATGAATTTCAATAACTGTGTTGGTCTTTCCAATCACACGAGTATGCACTTTCGTGACTTGTCAGCAAAACACCCAAACCAATTTTGTAATATAATATGTTTTCCTTTTTGGTTGTTTTAAATGATTATGTTATACGATCAGGTGATAACTAGATCCGGCCATCCACCAGGTACGCCTCCCATCTTTATTTTCTATATTGGCTGATTATTTATCACTCCAAATAGGCAAAATATTGGGAAAGGTCGTCTTTTCATAAGTTGTGGAAATATAAAATTTAATTAAAATTATAAAAGGTAAAATGTTTTAGTTGCAATATTAAAATTCTATTATACAACGTGTAGTAGTCATAAAATTTATAACCCGATTCATGCAACCCAAATTTTTTATCTTCATTTCTTCTTATTTACGGTTTAAACTTTGGTCTTTCCATGACTTTGGAAAGACCGTCTTTCAAGAGACGGACTCCTCCAAATAATGGATGAAATCCGAAAAAAGATCACACTATCACATGATAAGGATTCTCTTATTTGGAAACCTGAACACACAGGTTGTTTTAAAGTTAAATCGGCTTATTTGGCAATTAGAAAAATTAAACCTACCATTAAAGTGTTGTCTACTGTATGGAATTCAATAATCTCAAACAAAATATCTACTTTTGTTTGAAAATTATTGAATAGATCCTTGCCTTTTGATAACATTTTAAATGCCCTCTGTGTGAAAATCAGGACAATCTGGGCCATTTTTTTAATTCCTGTAATTTGGCTAAATCTCTTTGGAACAAATTTGATTGCTTAATGAACTTTCCAAGTAGGTTTTACAGTTCCATAGAGGAGAGACTGCTATACTATTGGAATATAACGGGCTTTTCAAAATTGAAACGGTCTATAATAGGCAATTTGCCAATGATTATAACCTGGAAGCTGTGGAAAGCACGGAATAGTCTGATTAATGAGAATAAAGTGATAAATATAGAGCATGCATTGAGAAATATCTCAGATTTATACTTAACCCTATACTCAATACATAATGGCCTTGTTTTTACTACGGTCGACCATGATCTCTTTACCAAGGGTATCATACCATTTCTGACCAAAAGGAGTAAGGTAAGAATCACCAAGGTTAAATGGAATCCACCAGCACAGGGAAGTAAATCTAATTGTGATGGTTCTTTTAATATGAATAACTCTGCTATAGGTGTGGTGTTTAGACCATTTGCTGGAACATTGTTGCATAATTTATCTAATCCAGTAGATCATCAAGTTTTCTCCCCTCTTCATGCTGAGCTTTTGGCTATTCATGCAGGTATAATTGGGCAGCAAATCGGCATAACAACGTATTCATCGAAACAGATTAAAAGCAAGCGGTTGACATACTCAGAGCTGAGGCAAAACCTCCATGGAGACTGATCCAGTTACTTAGAAGTATAAGAGACACTCAAAAGCTCGGGAACTTCGTTTTCTTCATGTCTTTAGAGCGGAAAATCAGCCGGCAGACTTCTTAGCCAAACTTGCTAACACAACAAGGCAGCCAACATAATTTCGGCGCATAAAAACCTCATGGGAATTCCAACTTCTTATCAGAAGAGATCTACTTTTTCCATACTTTAGAAAATTAGCAATAAAGAGATGGTGGATGAGAAGAAAGATTCTCTTGTGCTTATGATCTACTCTTATTAGATTGGTATGGAGGAAAGATTGTCTGGCCATTACAAATCTCACACAGGGGTGGATTATTTGGAAATGGAAACACGGTTTTAAACATTTCATAATCAAAATCTTACTATACAACTTTTGTAACTTGGTAGGATGGTCAATTTATTGACCTTTTGTAATTTCATATTTGATTCTTGGTTTCGGGGATCCATGAAATAACCCCACCTCATGGTTCACGAGGCTTTGATTTTAAAAAAAAATCCGGCCATCCAAGTAAAGTGATTAATTAAGGATATATAAGAAATAACAGTCCAAATAAAATTAGCCCGAACTTAAAGACAACTGACGTGTTTTTTTTAAAAAATTAATATAATTACCGAATAATTATAAGAGTGGATCTCCTGACAGGCAGCATGTGAATGGGGTTATGGGCAGAGTCCACTTATTTTTAGTATTTATTAAATTACATACTAAATTTAAAATTTTAATGTTACTTTTTTACATTATATATTTTTATCTTTTCACATTCAAATACATATTATTAGTTGTTTTAAATTTTAAAATATAATATTTAAATTTTATATTAAAAAATTAACACATTTTAAGTAAAACGTACAATGAACTATTGTCTATAAAATTAAGAAAAAGTCGCTTTTCTTGGAACTTTATTTAATTTTAAAGGTTAAGGAAGCGCCGTCCATTACTTAGAGAAGGCGAAGAAGGGTCCATACGCGTTCGTCACTCGACTTTTGGTAGCATGCCCTTTTTTCAGAAACCAATCTAAATTCGCGGCGATTCTAATTAATTTTTATTGCCACATTTTTTTCGTTCTTATTATTTGGTTGGGTTGTGGAGTATTATTCCATTGAGAACCCAGATAAAGTATTACTCCACAATCTACAGTAATACACATGCTTTAATTACTAGTAGGTTTAGAGGGGAAAGTAAAACATCAACGTCGTTTTTCTAACATTGGTTCCGTTTGATTGCAAAAAAATGTAAGCATATTTGACCATCAATAACTTTAATTGTATACAATAACGCACGTCATGTGTAGTATCTTTGGATTCTCTGTAACATATAGTTTCTAAAAAGTAAAATTTTATATTCCGTTATTGTATGAAATTAAAGTTATCGGTGGTCAAACATGCCTTGAAAATTTTCCAGAAAAATGGAGTCATTGTTAAGAAACCAAAAGAAGTATGTGAAAGGCTTTATCGCATCTGCTTATCCCTTTCAGTTAGAGCTATCAATCTCTAACCCGAACCGAGAACCCGATTCGTACCGACACGACCGAATAAACCCGAAATCCAATCTGATCCGAGAAATATTGACCCAAACCCAACCTGACACGACCGCACTCAACCTGAAACCCGATTTTGACCCGAGAAATATTGACATGTACTCAAACTCGACACGACCCAATGTAACCCAAAACTCGAATATGGCCCGATAATCTGGACCCAAATCCAACCTAAACCCGAACCCGGGATCAACCCGAACCCGATATAACCTGAACCCGATTCAAACCAAACATAATACCCAATAAATCAACTATATGACCTTACGTGTAATCAACCCAAAACAGATATAGTTCTAAAAACTCAATTAACATTTAATACGGAACTAAGTCAACTTGGTTATGAGTTAAACTAATAAATTCTTTAGACATACTTATTAGAATAAAGCAGGGGCGGCTATAAGGGTGTGCAAGTGACTCTTTTGAACAGGGCCCCCAATATTTTTGGTAGAAATATTGAAAGGGAGCAAGAGGGAAGTGTATTTGTGATTTGTCCCACATCAATAGTTTTAGAAACTATTAGGTAGATATTACTTTAAAATTGGGTATCACCCCACCATTTCATTCAATGGTCAGCAAGTCCAATTTGAGGTCATTTAAGAATATGACATCCAAAAAATGGGCTTTCAAAGGACCATTTTTAAGTTTAAAAATTTACCTACTTATGGGTTTTTGGTTTGGGCAACAACAAACAATGTCCAAACGTTCAAATTATTCGGTTACTCGATTTGAATTCAATTTCAAACCGAAACCGGATTTTAAATTTGGTTATGATAATTCAGGTTATTTGTATTATTCGGGTCAGTTTTGGTTATGGATCTTTTAGGGAACAAATCGAATAAACCGAATTGAATAAACTGAAAACCAATTAACCCAAATGTTGATAATTTTATATTAATGTATTTAGGGGTCTCATTATTAATTTTGCACAGGGCCTCCAAATTGTTTGAGACGGCCCTGATAATAAGATTCAACATTCAGTTTCGAAACCCTTCTGTCTGCAAATTGAACACATACTCAGTAATGTCATCAACTCAAGAGAACACAATGGATGAATTCATCAACTCCAACTCCACGAACATGCAATAAAAAGGCCAAGAGAAAGG
>JAULKK010277693.1:0-14726 GCA_032355705.1 Rubia peregrina
TTTCCTGAAATTTCAGAGGAGGCGGATACTCAGATCGACAAAATTAACAGTCAAAAAGAGCAGAAAATGACTTCGAAAAGCCCTTCTAAATTAAGCATCAACTGTGTGTGGCCAATATAAATCGCTAAAAACACAATCGAAATGAAGGCAATTACCCTGAAGCACATGATGACATCCCCGGCTTTAACTTTCCCGCATTCTGAAGGCTCTAGGGGAACTGAACGCTGACGTACGCATCTTTTCACATTCAACCATTCATCATGATCCTTGCCAAAATTAGCAAATCGTACCCGGACTTCCTGCAAATAAAACATACGGAGAATTTTGATATCACAGAATAGCTAGTTCTATCCATGTTTAACTAGACTAATTTCATTCTTCGTGCTTAAAACCATCATACCATAAAAGTCTAAACGCAACATACAATCCTATTCAGACCAATTCAAAGGCAATTTTGCAGGCAACACAAGCAAAATAAAGAAGTCCACAGAACATATATGTCCTTACTGAACCGACTTCATTAATATTATGCAAATTGAGGTGATGAAAAGATGAAGAAAAGGTCTTACAAGTTCTCCTGCAGCTGTGTGTCGGTAAGTGAGAAATGAAGCAACATCATACCTGAAAAAGGGCAAACACAGAATAAGGTCACTCGATATCTGAATCACAGGTTCCTTCAGTACAAATACACTACATGTAATAATATAATTCACAACATTTCTTCCAACAGTTGGGAGGTTCTTGAAATTTTGGATCCCTGGTTTTGATAACAAATGCTCTTGACACATACTGTGAACAGATCAGGATTAGCTGCAACTCCGAAACAACAAACGCTATAAACGCCTCTAAAGGCCAGATTAGTCACCAATGGGATTTTGCACTTTATGCTCTACTTAATTCATATGTTTATCAGCAAGACAGATGGTCCTAACCACAGACTAATGAGACTAAGATCATGTAATATCAGTAATGGATTTTTAATAATTTCCCTTTATGCTATTACGACTGATACACCATGATGAACCATATCGATAACTGATTACATCAAGACAATTTAGAAGTAGAAGAGAAGAATTTAGGACTGCTCACCAAGCGAGATCCCTGGCTGATTTAGCTTCGTACATGAAACCTGTTAGTTCGCAGCAGCAACAGCTGGAAAAAAAGTCAGTAAAATTCAATATATGAGCTAATAATCCCCACAAGACTTTTTATCAAGTAAACATCAGATTCGCATATAGAATAATCATGATGGATGATTAAAGTCGGTGATGGCAACCAATTCTGCTATACTAATAAATTCATGTAACAAAATGGGACCTTTGGTTTTACGGTAGCTTTGAATTGCAAGACTTGAGCACTCACTAGGCAGTTGATCACTACTACCAACTGAAGTCCCTTCATCTGAAGCTTTATCTACCACAATAGCTGTAACAGATTGCATTTCAGTTTGCGATTCCATGCTCCTCAGGTCTTGAAACCAATCTTGCACATAGAACACAATTAATGCGTGAAGATCATTTATAAGGGATTACCAAAAGGGCGAACCATAAAATAGCCAAAATGTATACCAATGGCGTGATAATTGAGGGAGTCGAGCACTCATCAACTTTTTCACGAGCAAGTTAATTCAACTAAAAGTCATATAGAAAATTTAATAAAATAATAAATGTAAAATATAAACTTAGCTATATTTATCGTCTAAAAATGACATGAAAACTAGTTTATTTTAATGAAACTAACAATTGGAATGTGATCATTTCAATATAATTAAGTAAACATTCGTTCTCGAGCCACTCAGGAGGAGTCGGTCTCAAGCTGCTCGTGAGCAGCTCAACTCATTAAGCACCCCTAGGTACCACACTCACTTGTTCCCATTTTATCAAAGATTTCCCACATCGATAGATTGAGTTACTGCAAAAAAATCAAGAAAACTAATTATAAGCCCCCAGCTACTAAAGCCAAAGAACACAAAACATCAATTGATGTATGAAAATCATACTTGAACTTGTCAGCAAGTTCTTGATAAAACTGCGTATTTGGGCATTCTTTGTCCATTTTATCGTACAGAATCTTCATCTCAATACCCTGGAAAAGAAATTGAAACCCAACTTTGTAAATTACTGCAAGAACCCATCTCAGAACATGCATGATCAAGTATGATTACACTAGAAACATCCGTATATGTCAAATCAAACTAAACCAAGATTCAAGAACCCTTTACAAACTACAGCACCAAAATTACATAAAAATCAAGAAAACTAATTATAAACCCCCAGCTACTGAATCCAAAGAACACAAAACATCATTTGATGTATGAAAATCATACTTGAACTTGTAAGCAAGTTCTTGATAAAACTGCGCATTCGGGCATTCTTTGCCCATTTTGTCGTACAGATTCTTCATCTATATACCCTGGAAAAGAAATTCAAACCCAACTTTGTAAATTACTGCAAGAACCCATCTCAGAACATGCATGATCAGGTATGATTACACTAGAAACATCCGTATATGTCAAATCAAACAAAACCAAGATTCAAAAACCTTTACAAACTACAACACCAAAATTACATAAAAATCCAGACTTTTTTCATGCCTGACTGGAAACATTAGATAGCAAGATACGAAGCAGAATGGAAACATCAGATAGCAAGATACGAAGCAGAAGTTGGCAACAAATTGGTAGATGAGTTTGTGAAAATCACCTCAGCTAATGTGAAATCAGGCTTAGCATCAGACTCCATTTGTATCCCCTTCGATTCTGAATGAAGCTCAGCTTCCATTGTCAAGAGTGGGGTTTTTGAGCTCTGAGATTTGGGAATTGCGAGAGAAAGTGAGTAAAACTACGTTAGTGTCACTGGTCAGTACATAATTTCCTTTTGTTTTCCCACTTATGATCCACGTGTTGTTTTGCAATTTAAGAAGACTTCAGGGCTTAAGTGGTAAAACCAGGAGAAGCGTGTAATGTTCATGATCAGTACTCCCTCGGTCCCCGTATTATTGTCACTTTTTTTGTCAACTTTCTCAAACCATATTTGACCATCAATAACTTTAATTACGGATATTAATGGTACATAAAATTTTGATATTTAGAAACTACGTAGACATAGGAGTTTAACAATATCTCACATGATGATATTAGAGTCTATATACTAATTAAAATATATGGTAAAACATGGTCTAAGAAAGTTGACCAAAAAGTGGCCAAAGCTGGTGGGATGGGGAGAGTACAGTTATACATTATTAGATTAGCATACACCGTAGTTTGTGTTTCATGAAATGGCACTAGGCTTGATTTTTTCCCTTGGGAGTGTTCACTACTATAATAAGGGGATACGTGAGTCCTCTGGTGCCTGGGTGCATGTGTGTACCACTTGAGCACCATTCGGTTGACCGTACGCTAGCCTGACAGGAAAATGGTAGCCTGATAGGTTAGGACATGATAGTTTGTAGAAACTAGGGTTGTATTAGAGAAACCATCGTTGTTTCAACCCTAGAGCCACCATGGGACGTCAATACATTTGCCTTTGTAGGCCTGGGGAGAAACGTTCATATTGGAGGCCCGGGATGTAATTCTTTACCGGAAAGAGGAGAGCATAATTGTCGGGCCGCTTGACACACTTTCCTAATTACGGAGGTGGTGTTGGTAGCATAATAAGTGGGCACCTTTGTGTGACAGATAGAGGGAAGTGTTGACTATCAACCACACTATGTGACATAAACATTAGGATAGGTTTATATGTATTGTATTTGACATAATCTAGGATCAAAGTATTCTACCAATCATGTAATACAAATATCCCCAATTGTTAGCTTATTCTAGTTTACAATCTTGGTCTTGCATGTTCAGTAGTTGATAGATAAAAACCTCTAAAATTTTCTACATTGACTATTCCCAACACGTGATCGGATTGATGACTTGATTGCTGTTTTGCGTAGTTTACTTTTAAATTCCTAGCATCTCTGTGGATGACTCAGGACTTGCCACTATCTACCCCGAGGAGTGCGGATCAAATTTTGACGCCTCTACCGGGGATTAAAACTTCCAAAGGCGCAAGGAAAACCAAGGGTACAACTGAGATGGACCACCTCAACCATACCCGAGGGAAGAAGGGCCTTCCAACACTAATGTACTATTATACAAGTTGGACCAGGAGGAAATCCTTGATGCAATAGCCCAACTGGCAAAGAAAAGTGATTTGTTTTTGAAGCGAACAAGAAGAAAGATCGAGGAACTCTGCACTAGAGCCTTTTCAAGTATCAAGAACCTCGAAGTGTAAGTTGGTCAACTTTCCACTTCGGTAAGCCGGGTCGAGGCTAGGGAATCCGGTAAGCTACCGTCCCAACCCTTGGTTAATCCATGCAATGTGAGTACCTTGAAGTTGAGAAGTGAGAAAGAGGAACATGGGGCTGAGAAGGAGGTCATGCAAGAGGACAAAAAAGTAGTGGAAAGCAATGAGACCAACCTTGAAGAACAAGAGATAGTAGTTAAGGAGGAGCCCTCAAAGAATCTCCACACCACCGAGGCAAGGGTGAACCCTCTGCCGCCATTTCTTAGTGCTCTAAGGGGAAAGCCAAAGGTGGCAATCAACAAAGAATAAATTTTCCAAGTCTTCGAGAAGGTTGATGTTAGCATTCCAATTCTTGATATCATTGAACAAGTTCCCTCATATGCTAAAATTTTGAAAAATGCATGCTTGAAAATAAAGAACAAACAAACTAGAAAGGTAGGTTAATTGAAAATAGGGGGAGTAACCACTTTAGCTCACAATAATATATCTAAAAAGTGTGATGACCCCAGAATATTTTTTAATTCCTATCTCTTTAGGTGGTAAATTGGTGAATAATTCTATGATTGACTTAGGTACCTCTATCAATGTTATCTTGTTTATCCTATACGAGAACCTTGAAATAGGTGAGTTTAGGGATGCTAGGTTTATTGTCTAACTAGTCTACCACTCCCAAGCTATCCTTGGAGGATTAGTTAAGGATGTTATGGTTAGAGTAGGCAATCTAGTGTTCCCGGTGGACTTCTATTTCCTTGATGTAGCGCACGATGGTGATGCGACCCCAATTTTATTGGGGAGACCATTCTTAAAAACATTAAGGACCAAAATAGATGTCCATTTGGGAACACTAACCCTAGAGAATGATGTTGATAAGATTGGATTTGAGATTTACAAGTCTATGCATGGTTCACCTATTTCCTCTCTTGTGTGCAATGGCATATCTTTATGTAATGAACTTGTTCAACGAGATAACTCTTGCATGGTTGATAATGATGAATAGTTTTATGAGTTCCTTGATAAGAGTAATGAGATAAATCATATCCCAAGCTTTGATTGTGATGATAATTTTGATGACACCTATTCCATTCATAAGTTTAGTGAAGATCTTTCTATTATGGATAGCTTTTCTATGCTCACTACCTTGCAGCGGTTGGTGGAGAGTGGCAAGGATTTAAAATATCCTCGGCCATCTTCTAAACCTGAGGAATTGGCTAAAGGATCAACATTAGCTAAGGTTAGTAATTTTGATTGTGATGATGTGTTGCCCATCATTAAAACCTTGCATGTTCAATCTTCATTGAGTGAGAATTTTGATGACACATGTGCTGATACACATGATTTTGATGTTCCTTGTGAGATTAAGAATGCTTTGTTTCTAATTGTGAACACTAACTTGTAATGGAGAAGGAATTCAAACCTCCTAAACCCTTTCCTACTCCCAAAATCAACAAGAATGTGTCAACCATAGTGAAGAACAAATGTGTTTGGTATGTATCTCCTAAGGTGAAGGGTAAGCCCAGGGTAATGTGGAGACCCGTTCATAGAGACGTGGTCATAGGTGGTGTCAAGGATTGCAATTCCGGTGACCCACCAACTTATTTGTGTTAGCTTAGAAAATGCTTGAAAAATACGTCTTGAGGACGACAATAAAGAAACGGTGATTTTAGTTTGAGTTAGTAGGTTTTGAAAATTTATCATTTTTGGAAAGTGTTTGATTATTGGTGGTGTATTAGGGATTATTAGTCATGAGATTTTGACTGGAACTGTACCATACTTGATTTTTATGTTTTTAGGTGCAGGGAATTTTTTGACGAATTTTGAAGGAACAGAGCTTGGTGCGGACCATGTCAAGCCTCGTGCTAGAATACAAAGCACGAGCCTTCGTAAAGAACGGGACATGCCGAAGTGAATAGCACGAGCCATTCATACGGCACGGATCATGCCATATGATTGTTGTTCATGCTGCCATAATTCATCAATCAGATTTCACAAGGCTTTCTATAAATAGCCTCTCTCTTCACTCCTTTTTCCCCCAAAAAACCGCGACTACCTTTCTTCTCCTAGCCTAAAATCTATATAACTTCTTTGTTTCTTAACCAAATTCCCTAAAATTTGTCCCAAATTCTTCCTCTCTAAAATCCACACAATAGCAAAATGCATCCAAAAACACAAACATTCTGCCCGAATTTTGAAAAAAAAATTAGTTCGGCCCCTTCTTCAAATTTTCTCCCAAATTTAAAGATTTGCTCCATTCCAGGTCTTGGAGGAATCTACTCTAGGAGGAGTCCCACACACTCTACGAAGATCAATTCATCAGATTCCTTCACTCATTCCCTTTTAAATTTGGATGTTTAGGTACCACGGCCGAACCCTTTTAAATTTGGAAATTTTTATTTTATTTTTGGAATTTCTGGTAAATTACATGTTTAGGACTGTTAAGGGGGGTTTGAGTGTGATTACATTTGTCTGTGGGAGATTTTGAGTGTGGTTAGTTGTTGAGATTTTTTAACTGTTAGTTGCTACTTGTATGTTGTATATTGTTGTTGTCATCATGCCAAGTAGACAGAGGGTTGGCCCTAGTGTTCCCTTTATGGAGTTGTGCACGCTTTGTGTGGAGCATCAGAAGCAATATGAGAGTCTTATGGGATGCCCCATCATAGAGATCAAGTTTGTAGATGAGAGGGTTCTTAAGGAACTTAAACTCTATAAATCGGTCAAGGAGCTCCTGAAGAGGATTGGGTTGAAGGGCTTCATGAAGAATTTGAGCCTCACCTACACTAGAATACACTAGAGTTTCTAGCGATAGTCCAGTCGGTGGTCAATGGGATGGGTGAGAAGTTGGCTAGATTCCACCTGAGGGGACTAGCCCAGGTTTATGACGTTCAAGGAGATTGTTGGGTGCTTTGGGTGGAAGTATTTTACTGATATGGATGGGCATGCCGAAGACAGTTCAGGTTTTATTATTTGCACGTTCATGCCCACCATCACCAGACGGCCGCGGTTGAAGAAGAGCAAGAACAGCGACCTAGATCACCCGACACTTATATGTGTGGCTAGGATTTTAAGTATAGTGGTGATGTGTCATGGGGACTCCACTACCACTACTGAGTGGGACTGAAGGATCCTATATATGGTCGATTTCCACTGGGCAAGCATGCCCTGATCTTGTGCATGACTTCATCACCCAGTGTTGCGACATTTCCAGGAGGTCGTCGAGAAAGATAGCAGTTGAGGGCATGATATCACTCATGGCTGCTCATTTTAACATGTCGATGGACAAGGGTATGTGGGAGAACCCGCACTCCACATACACATTCACTTTTGGAGCTATAGTGGAGGCAGCGATGATACAGCTGGAGCCTGGGTTGATTTACTGGTGCTATAAAGGCGCCAACTTCATGAGACTGTCCCAATCCAAGAGGACCAAACTAACCTCGGCATTCACACTACAAGATATCATTATACAGCCAGATCATGGTGCTCAGGTAGTAGTGGGAGGCCCCCGTGTTGAGAAAGAAGAGCATGACGATAGAGCCCTGATAGACAAGGATCCAAATTATCATCAGCTGGCACAACCTCACCCTATGGACCACCAGTTCAGCCGCTACCCGTGTTTCCTCAGTTTATACCACCTCCCTCAGTCAAACAGTCATTTACACTGCCACATTTACAGGGGCCAATTCGTGTTCAGGATATAACTTACCTTCCTGAGGGGAAGAGCTCTAAGGGTTTGTACAGGCGCAGTTTCTACTATTTTCAGGAGCTGAGCAAACAAAGAAGCTGTGGTCTGCCAGATTTTGAGCCAGAGAGACACAGCATCTTCATTCCCTCATAACATCCGCAATATTTCCCTTTCCAGGAGCATGGTTCATAGGGATTTTGGCATTTTGTATCTTCATATAACATGTGGACCCAGTCACCAAGACACAAACTGAATTGTATGCAGTCTTGGGAGGATTTAATCTTCAGAGTGCAGCAAGATATGAACCAGTTTTTCACCCGAGTTGACTATCACGTTGATGAGATAGCTCACAAGTTTGACCGGGTGGATGATCAGCTGCATTACATGAGGATGGACATGAACCTACTTCACTACGGGATGCAAGAGGTCACTAACAGGTTGAGGACAATAGGCATTGTATATCGGCACCCACAATAGAATCTGCACGGGCAGGGGGTGTGGAGACAGGTGTGGCGGAAAGCATTGATGACTTCTTTGTGTCTCCACCCTCTTCCTTGCCTTGGTTACATGCATTGAGGACAATGCATGAACTAAGTGTGGGGGAGGGTTGGAACATTTTCACATGGTAGCATCTCTTATGTTCTTGCTACTTATTTGTTTTGGTTTGATCTAGATGATGACTATGACTACTATTTTCCCTATGTTTTTTCCCTCATTTGATTTTGGAAAACTTGTGTTGTTTCTTTTAGTTTTAGAAAACTTTGTTTTTATAGGTGTGGGGGAATTTTTTTTGTAGTTTATTGGAGATGTTGGAACATTTTGGTGGTGTCATTTTGTTTTGGTTATCTTCATGTAGTATGAAGCCCAAATTTGGGGGCATTTTGTGCTACACAAAAACATTGAAAAATAATGGGAAAGGCTCGGATAGGTTGAAAAACCTATGCAAAAGTGAGAGGCCATGGTGTGGGAAAATGTGAGAAGTGAGGAAACATTTGTGGAAAGCTAGAATAAAACAAAAAAGGACTCCTATGCAAAATGAGAGAAATTAAGTGAAATCGGGAAAAAAAATTCTATGATTCTCTTTGATTGTCATTTGGAAGTCCTTTCGGTAGAGCAAGTTACATTCACACTCATCTTTGTGAATTTCGCCTTTTTTGTTGGTATGAATGGTTGGATAGATTGTCTTAAATTCTTTGGGGTGTGAGAGTTTGAGATTATTACATCTTTGGGGGGAAACTAGGATAGTCTAGGAATAAATGGTGAATGTGCTAGGAAACTCTTGGCATGCATGATATGTTCCACTTAGATTTTCTTGTTCTTGTTTACTCGAGGAAGATTAAATATTTAAGTGTGTGTGTGGGGGGGGGTTGATCTACACCTAAAAGCATGTGTTAACCAATGCATTTAGCACATTTGTTAGTATGTTTTAGATGGTTGATTGCTAGGTTTTGTTAGGTTTACATTACAAGGGGTTTAGATAGCCTTTAATGGTTTTGTTGTCTAAATCCTTAGTTTTGTAGATTTATTTAGACCTAATGGAAGTTATGTCCTTACGAGCATCTAGATCCTATTTTGTGAGTTTCATTGTAGATAGCTCATAAGCACCTCAGAGTAAAAGGTCATTCGCAAGGATGGTAGTAGATAGTAGAAGGTCATTCATAAGGATGGTAGTAGACCAAAGGTCACACGCTTAATTGTGACAGAAGATGGAAATGCGCCAAGAAGGAGGGAGTTGAAGTTCGAAGAAGCAAGAAGACTGGCACAGTCATGTTGTATTCCACAGCCCGTACCAGCCAAGATTGGTAGTGCCTAAGTCATTTGCATGGGCCACAATGTATGGCACGACCAGTGCAATTCAAGAAGCTCGTGCGGCTAAGTATGCAACACAGGTCATGCCACATTGCACAGAACGTGCCCCTTGAAGTCAAGATCCAAAGACCAAGCCATGTCCCGTGATGAAATGCACGGTCGCACCATCAGTGGCTAAGAAATCAACTTCTAGTCGGCGGAACGCAAAGTATTGCAAGGGGCGTGCAATTCAAGTGCTTAAGAAGATGTCACAGTCAGTGGCCCACGAGGAAACACATGGTTATTTTCTTAGAAGTTCGAAGACATGCAGCCAGTCGGTGGCCCGCAAGCACGGGCCGTGCACTCAGAATACCAGAAACACGCATCCAGCAGGCGGCACGTTCCCTATTGCACGGGCCATGTGTTTTTGCATAGTCCGTGTTAGCACTAGTTAAGGTTTCCTTTCCTTTTAGGCCTCTTTTAAAGCTAATTTCCAATCTATTATATAAAGGGGCCTATGTCTACTAGGGTTTGAGTTTGGATAGTTTATTTTTCATTCTCTTAGTTTTTCTAAGAGTAGCTAGAGAGAGAAAGGGAATGACCATTATCTCTTATTTTTAATCTTCCTAGTTTTGCCCAAGGGCATTGAATCCAATGAAAATGTTGGGTTTAATGCTTAGGGAGTGGTTACTTTGCTTGGGAATTTAAATTTGTATTCATGATTTGGTAGATATTTTGTAAGATTATATACATCCTTATCCTTTTATATTTATGAATATCATGTTGACTTGTTCTTTACATCATTGCTAAATACATTTTATACATTCTTAAATTGGCATACACTATATTTTGTGTTTCATGTTATGGCTCTAGGCTTGATTTGTCCCCTTGGAAGTGTACGCTAGGGTAATAGGGGGATATGTTAGTCCTCAGGTGCATGGGTGTATGCATGTATGCCTTGAGCACCATTCCAATTACCGTATGCTAGCCTGACTGGAAAATGGTAGCCTTATAGGTTAGGACATATAGTTTTTAACAACTAGGGTTATATTAGAGAAACCATCGTCTTTTCAACCCTAGAGTCACCATGAGACGTCAATCCCTTAGTCTTCATAGGCCTAGGGGGAAACGTTCATAGTGAGGCTCGGGATGTATTTTTTTACAGGAAAGAGGGGTGCATAATAGCTGGGTCGCTTGACGCGCTTTCTAATTATTGAGGTAGTGTCGATAGAATACACTATGGCACCTTTGTGTGACAGAAAAATGGAAGTTTTGACTATCGACCACACTATTTGACATAAACATTAGGATAGGTTTATATGTCTTGTATTTGATCAAATCTAGAATCAAAGTAATCTACCGATCATGTAATGCAAATATCCCAAGTCTTAGTTAAATCTAGTTTACTATCTTGGTTTTCCATGTTCAGTAGTTGATAGATAAATCCCCTCCCCCAAACCTTGTTTGCAATATTAAAGATTCCCGACACATGATCGGATTAATGACCCGATTGCGGTTTTGCATAATTAACCTTTAAATTCCTAGCATCTATGTGGAAGACCCCAAACTTGTCACTATCTACCCCTTGGTGGTTTAGTAGTAAGTATGGGAGTGACTTATAAATCTTATCTTTGATCTCCTATCACTCTGTGAGTTAATTATCCCACAGGTTAACAACCCTGCGGAGTGCGGATCAGAAACTTGATCCAAGCATGCTCCAGATTCCTTAGCCTAGATCTGCAAGAAAACAATCCCCGAAGTGTTCCAAGGAAAAACTCTCTAATGTCAAAGTCAGTCTTGCCTCTCACGTAAATGAATAGTGCATGCCTAAAATAAATTACATACCTTTATATTTATACTATCTAAATGCTAATAGTGATTAATAATAACTGAACCTCTTCTGTATTGCATGTTGAAACCCATGACCAACCCATTAGCTAAATGGCCTTATTGAGCTATTCTGGCCTTAGGATATTACCTAAGAGATTGGGCCAACCGATCCAATCAGAAATTTGACTAACATATCATCAGACCCTTGGATCATATCAAAATGCAGGTGTTACGATCTAGGGGCTATTATGTAAATTATGAGAAATTTGGGGATTTGAGTTGTTAAAACCGAGCTATCATGCAATGTTCATGATCAGTCTGCTTTCTTCGCTCTTAGCTTTTAGCTGAGTTGCAATAGATTTGGAGAGGCAGTTATTTTCATGATAAAATGAGGAAAGTTAGTCATTTAGAATTATTATTGTTGAACATATAATTTGGCTGAGCTAATACTCTCTTTCTTTCCTCTGAAAATTCTCCCTTCTCATCACCATTAAAGCTGTATTTTGAAGAATTTTGTTCTTTAAAACCTTGAATGAAATTCACATACTTCTTTCCTTTTTCCAAATTCTTTGTTAGTTACTATTATATCCTTAAGGATCATAATAGCGGGGTGTAATGCTTTTAAAAGTTGAGTAGCACTGATTCAGTAATTGTGTGCCAAAGTTTACAAAGAGAACTAGAATTATGAGAGAAAGTAGAGAGAATTCATACGAGAGAGAGGGAGGGAGAGATTTGATCTACGATTTTACATCCAATTCAACAGATAGTTCATACACTCTAAATCCATAAGTATATAATCCAGCTACATATCTGCTTGCCACTTGCAGCTAACCAAATTCCAACAGAAAGCCGTTAAGAATTCCGTTGTGTTTTGGTTGTTGTGATACTTCCCGGCTAACAGCAACGGTTTACTCCCAAGAACAGAAGCAAAAGACTAATATATCCTTATGGCTTTTGAGAATTATGACACGGGTATTATGAACAAAATGATTAAAGGGGTAAAAAGGGTATTTATTGAGTTGAAGGGCAGAAACGAAGAGAAGGAAAAGAGAATACATAAAAGAAGAACACATACTGGGAAATTACATCAATGAGGTTAAAAAATCCATATCTAATCTGATGTCTAGCTCCTCCTTTTTATCCTGATTGCTAATGGGTGATTCTCCTCAACCGAATTCTGTTGCAACAGCTTGCCAGTTGCATTTGGAAGTTGGATCATTCTAGATGGCATGGCCGGCTCTGGTGAGCTAATGTTGAGCTGCCAACGGCTACTAACGGTCATATTGGTGAAGATGGTTAGTCATTTACTATTCTAGCCTTAGCTAATGGGACTTATCGTAACACTTTTTCCCCCTTGCCATGAGCTTGTCCTCAAGCTCAAGAACCTTGATCATTAACTGTCATGCCTTAAAATTGGGAAATTGTTGAGTGATGAATTCAGATTCTTCCCATGAATCTTCTTCTGCTGACAAGTTTTTCATTCAATTAGCCATTGAGTCACCTGATCTCGTCCCCTTAGAACGAAGTGCTTTGAAGTACCTTGTTAGGCTCAAGTTTAACAAATTCCTCATCAGGAGGGTGAAACTACTAGGCACTGGGCTTTTATGCTGCTTCAAAAGTGATATGTGGAATACGGGATGAACCCTTGATGAACTAGGTAAATTCAACATATAAGCCACAGAACCAACTTTTTGCACAATCTGGAAGGGACCATAGAACTTAGGAGCAATCTTCATACTAGTCCTTTGGGCTACTGAATATTGTTTATACCTTTGTAGCTTCAAGTATACCCAATCTCCCACATTGTATGACTTGTTTGTTCGTTTTTATCAGCAAAACTTTTCATCCGTTCCTGAGCCTTCTTGAGATGTGCTTGGAGTAGAGTGTTAAACATTTCTCTTTGTGCTACCATATTTTGTGTAGCAGGAAGAATAGCATCAGCAAAAGTTCCCCCAAGGTAGTGTGATTGGTTTAACACCATAGAGGGCTTTATAAGGTGTCATTTGTATGCTAGATTGTTGTGTGGTTTGTACCACCATTCTGCAGCTCCCAACCATTCTGACCAAGTCTCTGATTTGTCTCCATAGAAGCACCTAAGATAGTTCTCCAAGATTTGGTTTATTATTTATGTTTGTCCATCTGTTTCAGGATGGTAAGCAGTAATGTACTGTAGTTTAACCCTCATATTCTTGAAAAGTTCCTTCCAAAAGTTGCTTGTAAACACCGTGCCTCTATCACTGACAATAGATCCAGGCAGTCCATGAAGCTTATAATTTTTTGAAAAATATATTAAGGCTACCTGATGGGTAGTGAATGGATGTTCCAAAGGGATGAAATGGGCATACTTAGTAAGCCTATCCACCACTACTAGAATGGTATCCTTCCCCTTAGAGTTAGGAAATCTCTCAATAAAATCCATGGATATTTGTGCCCAAACTCTTGATGGAATAGGTAATGGCTGCAACAATCCTACAGGAAATTGGTTTTCATGCTTGTTTCTTTGACAGACCAAGCACTCTTTTACAAACTTGATGATTTCCTACCTCATATTAGGCCAAAAGAAGAGTGTATCAACTCTTCTAATGGTAGTTGGCTGTCCAGAGTGACCTCCAATGGCTGAGGCATGTAATGAAGATAAGATATTAGCCCTTACCCCCCAGCAGATCCCACATAAATACTTCTTCCTTTCTTAAGAATCCCACTGACATACTTGTACTCAAAGTTAGGATCTTGAGATAGTGTAGCTTGAACTATCAGCTGTTTGGCTTCTTCATCAGTTTCATACCTTTTGGTCAATTGATCCAGCCAAGTAGGTTATGCTGAGGATATGACTGATAATTGTAATTGTTCAGTAACCTCAGATGTGTCCATCCCTATCTTTGATTGTTCTGCAAGGTGTGGAAACATATGTCCTACACTCTCTGCAATACTGATATATTTTTCACCATTCTTGGAACTGATTCCCACCTCTTGAAATTTCATCATCCTTACCTCATTTCTGTTAGGCAGTGTATTAGCACTAGAAATTATTTTCAAATCAGGTTGCCTTGATAAGGCATCAGCAGCACTTTTGTCATTCCCCTTTTTGTATTGAATTTCAAAATTCAACCCTAACAGTTTTGAAATCCATTTGTGTTGTA